>JAPPVO010006154.1:0-37033 GCA_030407325.1 Camellia japonica | reverse complement strand
CACAATGGGCCAAGTCACTAGTAGCTTGTTGAATGAAGAAACTAGAAGAAAATCAGCAGGTTCCTCTCATTCGGAAGCATTTGTTGTGAGAGGCCAAAGCAAAACAAGGGGGAGAAGTAAGACTCCTCATGGTCGTGATCAAAGCCGCGACAAATCAAGAGATGGTTCTTTTTCAAAGAAAGACATTGAGTGCTACTATTGCCATGATAAAGGGCACATGAAGCGGGAATGCCGAAAACTCAAGAACAAGGAGAAAAGGGGTGACAAAAGTGTGGATAAGAAGCAAGAAGACACAATGGCAGTTACTACCGATGATCTCATGGTCGTTTGTGAAGATGATTGTATCAATTTTGTAGGCCAAGAGAGCAATTGGGTGATTGATTCTGGTGCTTCTTTTCATGTGACTTCTCAAGTTGATTTCTTCACTACCTACACCAAAGGAGATTATGGTTCTGTTCAAATAGGTAATGAAGGTTTGTCCAAGATTATTGGTATGGATGATGTTTGCTTGGAAACAAATTTGGGCTGCAAGTTGTTGCTTAAAGATGTGAGGCATGTTCCCGACATTCGCCTCAATTTGATCTCTATCGGGAAGCTAGATAATGAAGGCTTCAATAACAAATTTGGTGATGGAATATGGAAACTCATAAAGGGTTCTTTGGTGGTGGCTAAGTGCAAGAAGACTCATACACTTTATTCGATGCAAGGAAAAATTTGTAAAGGTGTTGTCAATACACTTGAAGATGATACTTCTACCGAATTGTGGCACAAGCGACTTGGCTATATGAGTGCAAAGGGGCTACAAGTTTTGTTCAAGAAAGAGCTTTTACCCAGTTTGAAAGGTACACATCTTAAAACTTGTGTTCATTGTTTGGCGGGTAAACAGCATAGAGTTTCTTTTCATAAAAATGTTGCTTCTAGAAAAGAAAATGTTTTGGAGTTAATTCATTCGGATGTTTGTGGTCCTTTGAAAGTTAGAACATATAGTGGTGCACTTTATTTTGTTACTTTCATTGATGATTATTCAAGGAAAGTTTGGGCTTTTATACTAAAAACTAAAGATCAAGTTCTAGAAGTATTTAAGCATTTTCAGGCCATGGTTGAAAGAGAAACAGTGCAGAAATTGAAGTACATCCGATCAGACAATGGTGGTGAATACATTGGGCCATTTGATGAGTATTGTCGTAGCCAAGGTATTTGGCACCAAAAGACAGTTAAGAAGACTCCTCAACAAAATGGCGTTGCCGAGAGGATGAACCGCACCATTGTGAAAAGAACAAGGTGTTTGCTTTCACAAGCTAAATTGCCAAGATCCTTTTGGGGTGAGGCAATGAGGACAGCGGTTGATGTGATCAATTTGTCTCCTTCCTATCCTTTGAATAGTGATGTTCCAGAAAGAGTTTGGACCGGCAAAGATATGTCTTATGAGCACTTGAGAGTGTTTGGTTGCCGAGCTTTTGTTCACATTCCAAAGGATGAGAGGTCTAAGCTTGATAGCAAGTCAAGACAATGCATTTTCCTTGGCTATGGGCGTAATGAGTTTGGTTATAGATTGTGGGATCCGGTCGACAAGAAAGTTATTCGAAGCCGTGATGTTATGTTTCTTGAAAACCAAACAATTAAAGACTTTGGCAAAGGTGATCAACCGGAGCCAAAAACTAGTGACCTCATTGACATGGATCCATCTCTTTCATCTTCAGTTGATGATGAAAATATGGGAGATGTGCAGCCACCCATTGAAGATGTAGATGATGATGCTAATCCTAATGAAGTTAAACCAGAAATTGAAGAAGAGCATTCAACTCAAGAACCGCCACTTCAACTTGAGTTGAGGAAATCTACAAGGGACCGACAACCTTCAAGAAAGTATCCTCCCAATGAATTTGTATTGATATCCGATCAAGGGGAGCCTGAGAGCTACCAAGAAGCAATTGAGCATGCAAAGAAAGGTGATTGGAAAAAGGCCATGGACGATGAGATGAATTCCTTTCTTGAAAACCAGACTTATAATTTAGTGAAGTTTCTTAAATGGAGGAAAATTCTGAAAAATAAGTGGGTTTTCAAATTGAAGAATGATAGCAAGAATCTGAGGTACAAAGCACATCTCGTTGTGAAAGGCTTTGGGCAAAAGAAAGGCATTGACTTTGATGAGATTTTCTTGTCGGTTGTGAAGATGTTTTCTATTCGGGTTGTACTTGGCATGGCTGCAAGTATGAACCTTGAAGTGGAACAACTTGATGTGAAGACCGCATTTCTTCATGGTGATCTTGAAGAAGAAATTTACATGGAGCAACTAGAAGGTTTTGTGGAGAAAGGGAAAGAGAAATTTGTTTGGAAATTGAAGAAAAGTTTATATGGTCTCAAGCAAGCTCCGCGGCAATAGTACAAGAAATTTGACTCTTTCATAATGAATAATGGTTTTTCTAAAACCACTTCGGACCATTGTGTGTTTGTGAAAAATTTCCCGGATGGTAAATTTATTATTCTTTTGCTTTATGTTGATGACATATTAATTGTAGGTCAAGATTACACTATGATTAACAGGTTGAAATTAGAGTTGAGCAAGTCTTTTGCTATGAAAGATTTGGGGGCGGCAAAGCAAATTCTTGGTATGAAAATTGTTCGTGATCGCAAAGAGGGGCTGATTTGGTTGTCTCAAGAAAGCTATATTGAGAAAGTTCTTGAGAGGTTCAACATGGATAAAGCAAAGCCGGTTGGTTGTCCACTTGTGGGTCACTTCAAACTTAGTTCGAATCAATGTCCTACAAGTGAAAAAGACAAGGAAGATATGTTGAAAATTCCTTATGCTTCAGCAGTTGGTTCTTTGATGTATGCCATGGTCTGTACAAGGCCGAATATTGCTCACGCCGTTGGTGTGGTGAGTCGGTTTCTCTCTAATCCGGGTAAAGAACATTGGGCAGCAGTAAAATGGATTTTGAGGTATCTTCGAGAGACTTCGAAGGTATGTTTGTGTTTTGGGGATGGTAAGCCGACGCTTGATGGGTTCACAGATTCTGACATGGCCGGTGATGTTGATTCTAGGAAATCTATTTTGGGATATTTGATGACATTTGCAGGGGGAACTGTGGCATGGCAATCTGAATTTATTGCCATTACGGAAGCTTGCAAAGAAGAGTTATAGTTGAAGAAATTTTTGCAAGAGTTGGATTTGAAGTAAGAAAAGTATGTGCTTTATTGTGATAGTCAAAGTGCTATTCATTTAAGTAAAAATTCTATTTTTCATTCGAGATCGAAACACATTGATGTGAGATACCATTGGATTCGTGATGTGTTAGATTCGAAATTGTTACGACTCGAAAAGGTTCACACAAACAATAATATTTCAGATATGTTAACTAAGACTTTGTCGAGGGACAAACATTTAAAGTGTCGAACTTTGGCGGGTATGGTTGATGTCTCCACCTAAGTCGATAGGAGGAGAATTGTTATGATATATCTCCTTATTGGAGTTTGAGACCCAATTGGTTTGTTAAACAATTTTAATTTGGTTTGGTTTAAATATAATATATTTTAATATATTATATCTATTTTTTAGAGACCTAATTCAGTTTAGTAACAATTAGGGTTTGTTTACAAAACCCAAGATTTAATATATATATATATTATGTTCATCCGAGGCATTAATATAGCGGCAGCAGAATACACTTTGGTTGGTGAGATAGTGCTTGAGTTGACCAAGCAATTCGGTGGATTTTGTTTTGTAGAGCATCAATTTGTTTGATCATTATTTGGTGGGTTGATTTGGTTCGTTATTTTGGATCTTCTTCAACTCTGGTTTCGAAGATTTTGGTTCATCTATTTGGTGAAATCTTTCATCTTGTTTATTTGTGATTATTTGGGATTCACCTAAGGGTGGTTTTTGTGTGACAATTCGTGTTTCGTTTGTAATCGTCTAGAAACTTTTTGGTTGATAGTGAAATCGGATTTCGATCCCGTGGACGTACCTCACATTAAGGGAACCACGTAAAAATTCTTGTGTTGCTGTTGATTTAATTTTTCCACATTAGTTTTTATTCTCATTGATTGATTTACTTGTGGAGAATCATAGATTTTCCCTAACAACACCCCACCATCACCTTCTCCCAATCCAACGAAGTCATTTCCACTCCATCTTCTTCATCTTCTTCAATCCTTTTCACCAGTAACCGGTGTAACCGGTCACAGCAAGCATGCACGAGACGTGAGCCTCCATGTTCGTCGTATACGCCGAAGAAATCAAAATCTCTCAAATATCTGGTTAGAAGCCCTAGCTTCACTCTCAGGGCATCCTCTATTTCTCTTCTTCGTCCAATCACCGAAATCGATCCATGTGACGAACACGTGACGCTCTAAGCCCAATCTCAAACACATGCACAAGCTAAACTCAACTCAGTATAGCTCAGCCTAAGCTTAAGATTAAGTACAAGTCCAAGTCTAATACCAAACCTAGCATATGCACAAGCACAAGCTTAGGCTCAATCCAAATCAAGATTAAGGGGTTGTTTGGGATGATCTAAATAAATGTACTTTTTGTCTTTTTACGAAAAGATGTGCAGAAAAGTAGAGATGTGATGTGATGGAAAAAAGATAAAAAGATGGATTATTTGGGGGATGCCAAACCACCCCTAAGTCCAAATCTAAGCCCAATTTTATTGATACTCACTTTATAAGACAATTCTCATTCATAACTCAATGGTTTCGGCCCATCATTTTTATATTGTAATCTTCTTACTTAAGAAAATACAAAATTACCCGAACCGACCTCAACCAGGGATTCGGTCGCACTTTAATTTCGAATTAGAGTTGCCGAAAAATCATTTACTGTGTTTGGCTTCAATTTTTTAGAAATTGAGTTTTTTATTTTTCGTGTTTTTTCTTTTAATGAATATTTTAAAAAATTTAAGTAATTTTTTTTACTTTTTTAGATGTATCGTACTTAGATATATTTAAAAAGTAAAATATTTGTAAAAAAAAATATTTTAAAAAATAATAAATACACAAGAATATAAAAAATATACTGAATTTTTGTATTTTTTTTATTTAGTGAATTTTTTAAAGATTTTTTTTTCCACAAATATTGTATTTTTGAAGTATATTTATACAACAATGATTTAGACCACTAAAAAATACACCACTAATAGCACTAATGCATTGGGAATGGCAAAAAAAAAAACAAGGCATAGAAAGTGGACAGGGCCCACTGCCACATCATTAGTGCTCCCCTAGTGGTCCTTGTTTAGTGCTCTCAAGTATTTTTTATATTTATATTAGGTGTATCTAAAAATTAAAAATATTACTTAAAATATTAAAAAAATTTAGTAAAAACAAAAAAAAAACATGAAAAATAAAAAATTTCAATTTAAGTGGATATTGAGGGCCTCGTTTGGGAACAGGCTAATTTAATAACTTTTTGGCTATTTGGCTAAAAAGGTAGCTAAAAAAAACTTGTATGTTTGGGATGACTTTTTGGCTAATTACGAAAAGCTGTGCAAAAAGTAGAGAGAAGCCGTAATTGTTGACTTTTTGGTATAGGTTGTTGGCTTTTTGACTAATTTAGTAACTTTTTGACTTTTTGGCTAAAACAGAGCCTTCCCAAACGAGGCCTGAGTTTTAAAACCAAACAAGCTGATTACTTTCCAACAGAACCACCATCCACCACCGACCACCTCTCTCTCTCGACTCCAATTGCTCTCAACCCCTTTTACCTCCGTTTTCCTTTGATTTTAACGTGAGCAAGAGCCAAGAGATTAATAGAAGAATCAGAAAACAGAGTGGTGTGGATGCAACTATCAAAATTGTGGATAAAATACTTCTTTAAATTTAAATTATTTTAGATGATGAAATCCCCATTTTAGAGGCAACACAACCCATCTTTGTTTTCTTGCTAAGTTCAATTGAGAGTAGTGGTTTTGCTTTAACAAACTAGGTTAGAGCAGAAAGAAAAAAAAGGTAGTTTTTTTTTTTTTGTTGTGTGTGTGTGTGTGTGTGCGGGGAAGAATGTGGGTGAAAAGATGTGGAGTTTGTGTCAAAATGGAGGTCTTGTGGGTTTTGATCACTAGAGTTTTAAAGAAAGAGAGTGAAAATGGTACTTTTAAACCGACCATTTCCTACCATTCTTGCTTCTGAGTCTAGCACAGTGACTCGCGATCTGTAACAACAGAAAAAGGGGGTTGGACTTGCAGCGACGAGGGTCATGAAAGAGGGTAGGTGGTTCACGGTGGTCGGCGAAGGAGTGATGGTGAAGGTGTAGAGGTCAGTTCTCCTATCATCCATTCCCTTCTTTTTTTCTTCACAATTAATTCTGAGAGAGGAGAGGGAGACCACTGTTTGTTTAAGAGAGAGAGAAGAGAGGGAGAGGACGGTTAGTCTAGGCAAACAGAGCAAAGAAACACGTGGGTCGTTTTTTTGCTTTTGTTGGTGCCGCGTAATTTGAGCATAGTTGGGCTAAGGATTTTGTGTAGACCAAATATTATTGTTAAAATAACTACTCCCTCCGTTCCAAAATAATGGTCCCTTTTGGGGAATCCAACTTTTTTTGATAGTACAATTATTGCATTTGAAAAAAGTTGATTTTCCAAAATTATCCTTTTGATAGTACATTTTTTGGGAATATCAATGCATAATTGTACTTTTTATATTGTTTATTAATTTAAAAGAAGGGCAAAATAGGAAATTTATATTATTTTTGTACTTGATTTTTGAAGAGGGACTAATATTTTGGGACAATGAAAAATGGAATAAGGGACTAATATTTTGGGACGGAGGGAGTATAATTTTACATTCGTTTTTCATAACCATCAGATAAGAAATGAAAAACTTTCATTACATGAATAGAATGGAGAGGATCAAATTGGAGAGTAGGATTATGTAAAATATTGCTTAATTAGCTAAAATTGTTTAATTTGCACTGATTCACTTGCTAATTGCGAGTTGATTTGATATTAATTTCAAATTTATAATCCGTATATGAAATCGTTCCCTTCTACTAGGGGTGTCTGCGATGTAGTTCGGTCGGTTTAAGAGTAAAATTATAAATCAAACCGCAAATGGCAGATTGATAAATAATCAAATCATGGTTTGGACAGTTTGGAGCATTTTCAATTTGCTAGTTTATTGAAGAATATTCTTAAACAATTATAAATTATTTACATAATATATAACACTAAGTTGCATTATACATTTCATATACATAATACAAACTAATTTTACATATATTTTTTCATAAATATAACTACTAATTTATAACAAATTTCATATAAATCTCTCTTACACTCATTTTTACTTTGATATTTCATTAGATATTAAAAAAAATATGTATTAACTATAACAGAGTGGCTTTGCCGACGAGTATAAATTTCAAAATTTAATCCGTAGTTAGTAGATGAATCAGTGAGAATTGCACAATTTTAGTGGATTAGGTAGTATTTTCCACAGCCCTACCCTCTACCATAGTTAATACATATACACATAATATATATTTATTTATTTCCAACGTAATATAAAATTAAAAATAAATGTGAGTGATATTTGAGATGTAGAATTTGTTGCAAATTAGTGTTATATGTGAAAAATCTAAAATTCCGAAGATATTGATTTGTGATTATATATCAATTTTAAACAATAAGTAACAATCACAATCAAACAATCAAAGACGAAACAATATAATGATTTAACGTGAAAAAACTACAATTGAAGCGCCTCCAATTGTGATTAAAAAAAAAATCACAGGCCAAAACCACAAAACAATCCACTAAGAAGACAAAAAAGAAATTACACAAGTGTACTCTCAATTACGCAGCAAATCCATACCCGAATTGAACCAACCCCAATGTGTCTCTTCCAACACTGTCTTTACCTCGGAATTGTCTTATCCAACATTGAATCCACAACGTCGATGTTAAATCACGACAATGAGCCACTCCAGAATCTACCAAAATTTTAGGCTCAAATTCCTCAAAATCCACTTAAGAACAACCCTCTCTTTTGTATTAAATAAAACAAAACAACCAAATCTTTTGATATAATTCACTTAATTCATGATATAAACTCTCACAGATATCAAAGGAAATAACCAAAGAAGTTCCAAAAGAAAACCCTAATACCCAAGAAGAAGACCTGGAAGTCGTACCCTAAAATTAGACTGAATCGTAGCTTTATAGAGACTAGGGACGCGATACTCGCTCAAGCGAAGGAATGATCACTCGAGCGAGGAGACTAAAATGAGTGTTTTTCCAAGTGTCTTCGCTCGAGCACCAAAGTGTCGCTCGAGCGAGAAATGCATCTTCTCAGTATTTTTACAGTCAGTGAAAACTTTTGGGACTAAAGATTCTTCGCTCGAGCAAACAAACAACTTCGACTGCATGATATAATTAAGATCAAGATCACAAACTCCTCTGCTTTGCATAGGCACAATTTGTATTGGATTCGCATCTAAATACTCATAGCCTCACTGAAATAAAAGAACGAAAAAAATTACAACTGAAAAAAGTTTTGTCAAATGGGACTGGCAATAACAAAAACCTAACAATATGTGTAAAAAATATTATGCAAAATAATGTTATATATTGTATGCATACGTTTGATAATTGATTAAAATTATTCTTCAATTAACTAGCAAGTAAAACTGACTAAACCGCGGTTTGATTATTGATAATAAATTTGTCATTATCCACAATTTAATAATTATTATTTTTTTTTTTGGACGTTTTTTGAACTCACCAGTGTTGTTTTGAAAATTCAAATAATTCTTCTCTTAAATATTTGAGTATAGGTTATTATTGAAAAAAATCATATTAGTAGAGTGACTGGGATGGAATTGTTAAAACTTTAATTCCAAAATAATTTACACTTTTTAAAACTAAAAAATAATTTTCGTTTAAATAAATTTATTTTTCATTTTTCATATCCTAAAAACTAAAAAATAAAGATTTTTTTTTAAATAAAAAATTATTCTACTAAAATAAACAAAGCATTAGTAGTGTTGGAGAGTCGAGTATGCACACAGTGCAACAAGAAGAAAAAAAGTGAAAGCAACTAATTACTGTAGAATTAAGAACTAAGTAAAAAAAAATAGCTGATCAAACAGAATTGAGATAGAGAGTTGAAAGCTGACTTACAAGTCAACTACCTAAGCAAAGCAAGACTACTATACAAATTTCCAAGGATTAATGAGGTTAATGTAATTAAATATTTTATTAGATATTATCATCCTATAAAATGCTGACCTTTTAAAAGATTTTTTTTATGGAAAATTAATCTTTATTTTTTCCAACTTACTTTTTTGGTTTAAGGTGAAAGCTTTTGTTGTGATATATCTTATATTTTTACTACACATTCAAAATTACTGTAAGGGGCTTTTTATAGAGGTGGAGGGTTGAAGTTGAAAATCAGAGTAAAAAGCTAAATCATGCTTCACCTAGGCCAATGCAAAGGTCTGAGGCAACGCATCTGATCCAAAGTTTTAGAGGTATATGTTATATTTTTTGTTAGGGTTTTTATTGTAGACTGGTTAAGTTTAGATGTTTAAAGTTCTGTAATTTTTATTCCAAGTAGTGGATTTGATTTCCTCCCCTCTATGAGCATAATCATATTGCCGAATCATGTTTAAATTATATTTTGTGTATTTAATTTATTTCTCTTTATTGTAAATGCCATAACTTACAATTAAAAATTTTAGGTGTTATTGTGCAGTGTCAAACCAATATTTCTAAACAATGACAAATGAATCCAAATTAAACAAAAAATTATACTTGCATAGCTCCAATCAAGCTAGTTCTAACTATGAAAATCTTTCAAGAAAAATTGAAATGCAGTCCAAAGGAAGCTATGTAAACGAAATACTAAGTTTTTCGTATAAAAATTTAATCTAATGATGCATATATAGTTTCCCCATCATATGTTTAATAAGGCTGCCTCAATAATACAGAAGCAACAGAGGATGCCAACAATTATAATTTATTTAAATATGAAGCATTTGATATGAAACCATTTAAGGTTCACTTACATTCAAAGTGATGGAATTTATGCATTCACCTGATGGCATAGGCAAATCTGCAGGATTTGTGTCAATTCTATGATCTTCAATTGGCATCTCTTGTGGGCATAAAAAAGGTTTGGGAGGCATCTGCAATTGTTCTACATTCCCTTCAAGCATTTCTACAACTTTGTTCATTGAAGGACGGTCACTAGGCATCATTTGTATGCACCACAAAGCCACTATTATCATCTTCTTCACCATCACCCCTTCCTCCTCATTAGTCTCTCCCATTTCTATGTCCCTTCCTTCTTTGAATTGATCATAAATCCAAGAAGGAAAGTAAATTTGGCTTGTATGATCAGCAAAGGCATTCAAATTCCGCCTCCTACCAGTCATTTCCATCAACAACATTCCAAAACTGTAAACATCAGCTTTATATGAAACGCCTCCAATGTTTTTGTAGAATAACTCTGGAGCCATATAACCCATTGTCCCCCTTGCTGCAGTCAAAGTCACAATGCTATCATCAGTTGAATACAATTTTGCAAGCCCAAAGTCGGAAACTTTTGGAGTAAAATTCTCATCAAGAAGAATGTTGTGAGGCTTGATATCAAAATGCAAAATTTGCATGTCACAACCCCGATGTAAATATTCAATCCCACGAGCCACTCCTAGAGAAATCTCATACATTTGCTTACAACTCAATGTTATGTATCCTTCTTGAAAAAAAATATACTTTTCGAGAGATCCATTTGGCATGAAGTCATATAAAAGAGCTCTCTTAGATCTCTCTGCACAATATCCAATTAGCTTAACCACATTAACATGATGAATCCTTCCAATGGTAGCAACTTCATTGATAAATTCTTGTCCATTGGCTTTGGGCTTGCCCAATACTTTTATTGCTACAAGATGACCACTTCTAAGCTTTCCTTTGTAGACAGAACCATAGCCTCCTTCTCCCAACTTGTCTTTGAAACCTTTGGTCATCTTTTAATATCTAAGTAAGAGTAGCTAATTGGCATGAGGTGATTTTGACTTCGTAGATAACCTTCAATGTTATCGAACATCGATAAATGCCTTCTCTTAAACTTACGGATTAAAAATGCAAAAGCACACAAGGCAAATAGAATTCTTGGCAAAAGGATTCCTCCTGTATGTAAAAATCACAAGATGACAAATTAAAAATCATTTTTTGTCCTGCCATTGTTAGAATTTGGAAATATTTACCCAAGTGCGGGACAAACATCGGGTCAAATTCAGACTCAGTTAGATTTAAGTTAAGAAATATATAGAAAACTCTTGTGTCCAACTCTAACCTAGTCTGACTTCGAGCCTGGAAGTCTCATCCAAAATCCAGCCCTAAACTAGTATTACAATCCCGAGCCCACCAAACAAGCCCATAGATTAAATAAAAACTAATATTATAAAACTCAGAATTAATTAACTTGCTTATTTTCATTTTTCAAAAAATACTTTTCAGAAAATTCTACTTTCTCATTTTTTGTGTTTTTTTGTTTTTACTGAATTTTTTTAATATTTTAAGCAATTTTTTTTACTTTTTAGAGACACCTAACATAAATACACCTAAAAATTATAAAAATTATAAAAAAAATCTTTTAAAAATTCACTAAATACCAAAAATACAAAAAAATACAAGAATTCAGTACATTTTTTGTATTTTTATGTATTTATTAATTTTTTAAAATATTTTTTCATAAATTTTTTACTTTTTAGATACATCTAAGTAAGGTGCATCTAAAAAAGTAAAAAAAATGTTTAAAATTTAAAAAATATTCACTAAACACAAAAGAATACGAAAACTAAAAAATTCAGTTTTCAAAAAACTTAATCCAGAAAACTCAAACCAAACACACTGAATAATTTTATATCCACAAAAACTAAATATCAAGCCATATCCTAGGTATAAATTTAGATAAATAAATTTTCTATAAGTATATACATATTAATAGGTAATATTATGGTAAAAAGATGTGTATTATAAACAAGTAATAACATTTGTGGATTTAATACCCACAAATGTCATAACTCAATTTTATGAGAGTTATAATTATAAAAATAAAAAAAATTATAACCAAACACCACATAAGATATAACTAAAAAGTTTTTGGATCGTAATTAAAATAATATCATAACTAATATTATAATGAGTTATAACTAACACCACGATCTGTATGACCAAGTTATATAATTAACTCATAATTAATATCATAATAGGTCATAATCAAATACTATAAATGTTGTAATTATGGGGCACATGGTATATAACATTTCTTTCTCATAATATATGTTTAACAATTGGGTCAAATCAGGCCACAAGAAACATTTCTAAATCGAACTCATTTAATAAGCAGGCTTAAAAAGTTATTCTAACCCAACTTTGTAAGCTTAAATATCAATCTTATGTCTCGTTTAGTAATATGTTATTTTAGTAATTTTTTGATTTTTTTAACTAAAAAATGAGATAAAAAAACTGATATATTTGGGATAATTTTTTGATTTTTTACAAAAAGATGTGCAAAAAGTAGAAAGAAAAAAGAATCTTTATTTTTTTGGTATAGATTGTTGATTTTTTAATTTTTTTAGTGACTTTTTGACTTTTAAATTAAAAAGTAATGTTGCCAAACGAAACATAAGTCTTAAAAAAACACAAGCTTGACAGCCCATCAAGTCGTGCCCAACCCTAATCCACCTTAAAATCAATTGACAAAATAACTTTTGCCAGTTAAAAAGGGGAGTAATTTACCTATGATTTTGAGCTCGTAACCCCATCTACGATCTATAAGAAAAATTAAGCAAAAATCAGACGACATGCATAAAAATTACAAATAAATTAAATAAAATCCAGAAACAAAAAAGGAACTCACATGGACAATCCCAAGGATCCTTCGATCGAACTCGAACTTTAAAGACACACCGCCTTAAAACTAACCATAATGAAATATTCAATTAGTCTTAATTATCAAAATGATCAAAAGCGTCTTAATAGGAATGAGAAAAGTAACCGGATGAGATCCAACAATTTGAACATTGGTATGATAAAATTGCACCACAATATATAAGAGTTTTATAAATTAATATTTTTTATCCTTAAAAGTAAAAATCTTATTGCAAAAGATATTAATACCTATTATCACGAAAATAATTGTTAAAATATTGTTCTGAAAAGTCAAAAGGTTTGGTTTGTGTTTCTGAAAAAAATTTCAGAAATTTTCTCTACAAACAAATTTCAGAAATTTTCTCTACCAAACAAATTTCCCAAAAAATTTCCCAAAACACACAAACCAAACAAGTTTTCCAAACAAATCTCTCTCACACACATCAAATCAATCACTTTTTCCAAAACTCTCTCTCAAAACAATTTTCCAAAACAAATTTCCCAAAAAACCAAACCAAACATGTTTTCGTACTTTTTATCTCTAAAACACATCTCTCAAACACAAACCAAACATACCCAGAGATTTTTAGTGACAAAATTTTGTAAATGGATAAGGAGTTTTTATTGTTTTCTTCCAAGCAACTTCTGAATTAAATATTATGTAATTGCCCACTACAATAAATTAAAATTTTAAAAATAAAAATTTAAAGATAAAAGTGCTTGTTAGGAAAGAAATATTTTTATTACTAGAAGTGTCATTATATTTTTAACGACGAAATTTGAACATTAGTATTATCATTTCACGACCAAAATTTGTCTCTAAATTTTTTTGGAATAAAATTATTTTGTCACTAAAATGCATTTATTAGCGACATTTATAAATTTTTTGTCACTAAAAGCCATGTTTTTGACTTTTCAAAACATCTTTTTAATGACTATTATCACGACAAAATTGATTCCTAAATATTTTTTGCAACAAAAATTTCACTCTTATGGATTGTAATGACTTTGAAACAAATATAAATGGAGAAGGGAGAATACATACAGTCGTAGTCACTACTCAACTGATCTGCATTTTTTGAAAGAAATAAACACTGTTAGAGACCAAAGCATTACTATTCCGTGGAATGTAGATAATAGGTCTTAACAATTCTATCTATTTTCAATGCAGTGTGCAGACATAATGTGATAAATTAAAAGTGATACAAAAATGTGACAAATCTAACGTCATTCATGTTTGATCATTGAAATGAAAGTGAAATGAAATGATTATTTTATTAAAATTTTATTTTCTCGTAAGCAAAACAATTAAGGGGTGAAAAACAGAACATGAGTCCCCATCAAGAAAAGAAAAAGAAAAAATAGAGCAGGAGACTGATAGAAACTTGTGAAAATTAACTACTAAGAGATAAAAGGTCAATCCCAAAGCCTGATTTCCCCTTTAATTTTACAAACTAGTGTTCCATTTGGCTTCTTGTTTTTCAATTTGTACAATAAGAATTTTTACTTTCAAAATGATCTTGCGGATTAACTGCATACCTTAATTTTTTTTTTATTTAAAAAAAAAATCCCCAATGTACTATTTTTGGGGTAATTACACTCTCATAGTTTCACTTTGTTTTTGGGGCTCAACTATCCTTCTGTCCAGATACTATTTGGGCTCGTGAGACTCGTTACATGTTCTATTTCAATAATTTAAACCATTCATTTTTTAATATCTTTGATGTATATCATCTATCAAAAAAAAAAAATTTCAATCCGATAACCCTAACTTGTTTAATTTATTGTGTTTGTCACCAAAAAATAAATAAAAGAGATAATCTATTTTAAAAAATATACTTATCGTCTATTTTTTTGGAGACATTTCAATAAATTGAATAGACTGTAATTATTAGATAATCTATTTTACAAAATAAATGATTCAGATTATCGAAATAAAACTCGAGATGAGCCCTAACACTCTCCAGTCCAAAGATTTTGGAGTGCAAACAATTTGTTCCCTTGTTTTTTAAATATCTCCTAATTACATTAATTAAGTATTAGATTTATAACTCTTGTTTTAATTCCGATCTTTGGAAGAAAAAAAAAAAAAAAAACCCTCTTGTTTTAATGTGTTTCTCGGTCACCAACTATTTTAAATAACTAAAAAATAAAAATAGAAGAATAAAAGTCAGAGGGTGAAAATGATAATTTGCACTATAAATTTTTAAAACAATTCTAGAATGATCAAATCAAGCAAGTCAAATTCAAGTTTCACAGATTTGTGAAATAATTGAGAAATTGAATCAGTATTATGAAGGCGGTGTCCGGCCCAGCGGAGCTTTTTGTGTTTTCTTCCAGACAAAATTCGAAATAAACGTTGTGTGATTGCTTAGAAATGAAACAGATATAGATGGAGGAGGGAGAATACTTACCCTTCAATTGATTTTTCAACCCATCTGCAATTTTTGAAAAAAAAAATAGTGTTAGAGATTAAAAAAAAAATAGTCCCCTTGGAATACAAAGGATATTAATGTGAAAAAGAAAGCATGAGACTGATAGAAACCAGTAGAAATTAATTAGTTAAGCCCAAAGCCTGATCCCTCATTTAAATTTACAACCCTGTATTGTCTGTCATTTCAAAATTATGTGTTCCATCTAGCTTCTTGTTTTTGAATTTGTACAAACAAACTATGCAGAACTTTGAATTTCTACAAATAAAGATACACCATGTGTATCTTTTGTATTTTTGTATCACTAATATGTAGAATAGAAAAACTCACTTTTCAAATGTAATTTCTTATTTCAAAATAAATTCTACACATAATACATATACATATGGTGAGGGTTTTTATTCATACATTATATTTTGTTATTGAAGGATAACTTTGTTTTCTTTTCATAATTGTATGTAGGCATGTGTATTGAATTTTATTGCAATATAAAAAATAAGATAAAAAATGTATAGTTTACGTCCCTAAAAAGGTGTATATGGTAAGAAAGGAAAGTCATGAATTTTGTGATATGTAATATGATACTTGGTGGTAATGTTATGAATAATAAATTTATGATGTACATTTTAAAGTTATGAATGTCGAAATTGTGATACTTCATGATATTTGTTATGACACTTTGTAATTTTTGTTATAACATTTTACGGAGAGAAAAGTTTTAGTAAATTTTGTGGTGATAAAAATTATGACATTTTATAGTCCATGTTACGAAATTTTGTAAAAAAATAATGAAGTGTATAGCATATGTACCTTTTTAGGGATGCAAATTATAAGCAACTCCATGTAATATTATTTGAAAAAATTACAAAAATAAGGCAGGGTTCTAACCTTATAACAAAATAAATTGTACATTTTTAATTTTATCAATTTAAATTCTAAATCTTTTGATTTATTTTCAATCTTAATTATTTACCCATTTTTTATAAGTGAAATTGGCATAAAAAAGTATTTTAGACATTTTATATAGATTTACATCGATTTTAATGATTAAATTATCATTTTTTGCTAGTCTACTTAACAAAAATAAGCGAATAATTTAGATTGAGAATTTTTTTTTTTAGAAATTAGGATTTAAATTGATAAAATTAAAAGTTCAATATTTATTTTGTTATAAGAGATTATTTCTCCATATTTTTTTATTTGATAATAATAAAATGTTCATTATAAAAATATAAATAATAATAAAATAAGATTAAAAAAAAGGGTGTTTTGGACGTACACACCTAGGAAGGCCGAAAACCCATGTAGAACATGACCATCCTTTGGGCAAACGGCGGCGGTGAAATTTTGAGTATAATTGGAGGAGCAATGCGGCTGAATTCTGCAATATTCGTAGCTGTAGACATTCCATTCAAGATCAAATCCATCAGCCAACGCGTTGTGGATGCTCGTCATGTTACGTAAACGACCATCTGGAAGCTGGAGCGGCCTTGTCGGAAAAAGCATGTCGACGCTGCATAAGTTTGCAACATCTGACCAGTCAAGAGAATAGTTGCTTCGGACCAGAACGTATGAATGCTTTTTCGACGATGACGAACCTCTGACTCCTCCTTCTCCACCTCCTCCTTGTCCTCCTTTGTTTTCACAGAAAGCAGTACTAATATTACTGGTAATGTCTATGTAGAGAGGAGATTTCACTGGTTTTTCACAACTCACTAACGCTACCAATTCTGAATCAATACTGTAATATATGGGACCTAATGTTTCAGTAAAGTTATCAGGAGTTAAAGAATGAAGAGGAAGAGAAGAGCAATTATTCCTCTGTATCCCCACATCCACCAGGCTGATGTTGCCGGTGACAGAGGATCTGATGGGGTAAATGTCATAGTAGTTGATGGCCTGCACGTAGTATTTACCAGAAAACAGGTATACTACTGTCCGATTGTTCTCGCACTCAAGTTCCGTGTAATTGTATCCACAATTATCAACTGGGTCGGATTTGAGTCGAAAGGGGATCCTGATGTTATGGATATCTCCACAAGAAGAAGAATTACAACAATTCACACAAAAGAGAACATGAACAAGAAGGCTTATGTAACCAGCAGCAAAGAGGAGCCTTCCCCTAAACATGGATACACACACAGAGAGGTTTAACAAGGAAACAGAACCATAAATTTCTGTTGGCCACCCACCACGAGAGTTGTAGAGACTTACAAATGTAAACAAGGCTTCCAATACAAGTAGCCACGTTGGTTCATAACACCATTTGTCTCCTAATTGAGATTTATAACCAAAACAATAATGTCACCGTAAATTACACTCACTTCCCCTAAGGTTTTAAAAAAAAAAATACAATTAATTCAACACTTTCAACATAATTACATTGCTCTCCCTTGATACATTAATTATTGGTTTTCTTGAAAAAGTGTTAATTCCGGGTGTTTTTTTATTTTTATTTTTATTTTTGGACTTCATTCAAAAATTTGTTAGTTACGCTGTTTTTTGTTTACTTTGTTAACAAATGTTGATTATTTGTATTTTGTTTAATTTGTTAACAAGTGTTGATTATTCTTTATTTTATTTGTTTACTTTGTTAACAAATGTTGATTACTCTTTATTTTGCCAACAAGTGTTGATTAACTTTTTTTATAGGTAAAAAAGCGATACATAGTTGGCTTGTTATAATAATTTTTCGTCTGTTGATTTAATCTCGACTAATAGATGTGTTAGATTGAAACTTAACCGAAAGTCTAAATAAGTTGGCCTTCACTTTTTAAATGTCATGAGATAAAGTGGATTGTGGGGCTTCCAAGTGTAATCTGCCCATAATGTTATGATAACTTCTTTTCTGATCTTATTTTATTTATTATCTTTTTTGTTCTGATAATCGGATGTCTAAGTCAGTTTATACATATCTTAACTAATTCTACCATCCACTTGCTAGGGCTCAGTTAAGCCCAAGCAAATATCCTGTATAAACTGACCTAAAAAAGAAGAGTGCCCCAAGTTATACTCACTAGGCCAAGCACAAACACATCTTTCAAAATCTTAAGTTAAATCATCAAAATCATTCACTATCCAACAATACAATTAAAGTAAAATCATTCAAAACCCTAAACTTACCTAAAAGTAATTATTCATTAACTTTTACATTCATCCAAAATGTAATAACAAAATGACAATAAATTGTTGTCAAATTTCATTCAATTCAAATCCATTAAATAAAATAAAAACATTTGCAAACTCGCAAACTCCATTATTAAAATAAAAAAAAAAAATAAAAATCTAAGTGCGGGCGGGTTCTTGCGGGTGTAGGTAAAACCCGCAACCCGAAATAATATCATATTCCAAACCGTATCCGCCCACATTGTGTTTGCGAAACCGCCCATTTGTATGCTGATTGGTTCAGGTTGAGCGGGTTGCGCGGTTCGAATAACTCTATGCCCAGCCCTATCCAATGCTATACTGTTAAAATGGATGGTCCCAATTAAATTTTGATATTATTATAGTATCAAAACGTTAAATTTTAGGTTTCATTTGGAAAATGGATTGGTGTTTTGGCTTTTTTTCTGGAGCTAAAAAGTCTCATTTGGGTTGGGTTTTTTTAGGTTTTTTTTTTTTTACTTTTGTGAGAGAAAAAAAATGAAATGATTATGATTTGTAATGATATTTTGTCTTGTTTTTTTGTGATTATTTTAACCTGATAATCCCATGCCAAACAAGGGCTTAGTAATGCGACTTCATTGGTGTACTAGCTATTTCTCTTATTTTTTCACACAAAAAAATATTCAAATTAAGGTCTTGTTTGGCATGATTTAAAAAAGTTAAAAAGTCAAAAAGTCACTATCCTATTTAAGTGCCTGTTTGGCAGAGCTTAATTACAGCTTATTTCAGCTTTCAGCTTAATTTAAGCTATTTTGATATGTTTGATTTAGCTTATAGCTTATAGCTTATAGCTTTTTGGAAGTCAGAAATCAGCTTATTCTTTGAGGGGGCCAGGAGATGCTTTAAGAATAAGCTGGAAATCAGCTTAAGCTGAAAGTTATAAGGTATAAGCTGTTTAGGCATAAGCTATAAGCACTTTCTCACAGCTCTACCAAACAGGGCCTAAGTCACATCATCTTATTTAAATCTCATCACCTCTCTAACACATCAGTTCAAACCCAATCCATACCCAATCCATATTTCATTAAAAATCAAAAAGTACACTTATTTAGATCATCCCAAACCACCCTTTACTGTTAGTAAGTTTCATTGTGAATGAGAAAAATATGTCAAAATTTGGCATTTAGGTAGAAGACCACCTTATCACCAAAAAAATAAAAAATAAAAAGAAAAAATCTAAATATATATTTTTTTCTTTTCTTTCTTTTTCTATGGTATGACTTGACTAGAAGTGAGCCTCTGCAATTTTTTCCCAAAAAGACTTGATTTGAAATGTAGACTTGACTATAACACTTGACTATAACCCCTCGTATAAATTGTAGACTTGACTTGGATTACATATTAATGCGTCTCGTGTTTGACAAGTCAGCCAACTACTTAGATGGATTCATTGGTGGTTGAGTAAAGATCACAATCAAACCGTGTCGAACTATTCCGATGGATTCATTGGTGATTGAGTGGAGACCACAATTAAACCGTATTGAACGTTCAATTGCTTAGCCAAGTATTTGGGTGGGTCTTGAGTATTGTAAATTCAAATTCTCTTACCATAAATGTGGTTATGATAGTTTATAATTTTTAATTATGAGTTAAGTAATATGTAATTATGACTTAGGTTTCGATAATTTACTAGTTTAGTTTAAAAGTTAAAAAATTATTAAAAAAGTTAAAACCAACATATTATACAAAAAAAAAAATTAACCATTTTATTTTCTCTTTACTTTTTGATATATCATCATATAGAGAGGTTATGGCATTTTTTTTTTTAATTTTATTCTTGATACAACTTTGTTGCATCATCTTGCTACTTTCAGTTATAACCAAAGTATTATAATATCAGTTATAACCAAAGTATTATAATAGATCACCACTAAACGAGTGTTGTTAATAACACTCAATTTTTTTCTTTAAACTCTTACCCTTTTATATTTTTTTTATTACAATTTTATCCCATTATAAAATTTCAGTTTAGTTCTTATGACTAATTCTCAAACCTTAATGCTAACCTTATCTACTCCCACAAAGTAGCTTTGACTATCACCCTTCCTAGCTTTGGCGATCCACGTGAGACATAATATAATATACCTTGGTAACTAAAATAAAAATTTTAATAAATTATATCTATCACTACAATGATTTATAACTCAAAAAAATTTGGACCGTACAACCATATTGAGTCATAATTACACATTACTATAATTTGTAATGAAATGATTACATACACATTGAACATAGGGGGGGCGCTGGGAGCCCCTCTCTCTAGGCAATTTCCGGCTTTCCATTGGGAACTTTCCGACATGTCTTTGGTGAGCTCCCAAAAGGCTTTCAAAGTGTAGATATGAGTATTTTATGCCTAAGAATAACGGTTAACAAATGTTGATTACTATTTATTTTGCTAACAAGTGTTGATTACTTTTTTTTATAAGTAAAAAAGCAATACACAATTTTATAATAATTTTTCGTCTACTGATTTAATGTCGACTAATAGATGTGTTAGATTGAAATTTAACCGAAAGTCTAAATTGATGTAGGTGGGCCTATAGGGGCTTTTGGCCCACCACTTATGGTCCAATCCATGATTCAAACACTAAACCCCAACTTTCCTGGAACCCAACGCTACAGCAAGAACTAATGACATCTAGACACTTGTCAAGAGTAGAACCAGCCACATCAGCAGACAAAGATCATGTAGAGTTATTGCACCACACATCAGCCATTAATGAGTTCTGCAGCATTTATTACAATAACCCCTTCACATGGGAACAGAACAAATTCACCACAAACAAGACAAGCTAGAACATAGACTTTCGGCCAACATGACAGCTCGGAGTGGACAAGGAAATGATGAACAAAGGATATAAGCAGGCTTCTAAGACAAAGAGAAAGTTAAGTTCTCTATCACCATCCTATCTCTACATTCTATCACTCCCTCTCTTCTCTAACTTGTTCGTCGGAGGGTTCGCTGGGGCACTCCCCGTTCCCCGTTGAACTCTTGTGCAGGTTTCTCCGTGGGTCCAATGATCGGACAATAGTCTGGGAAGTGTGGATCAACCCGACCTGTTCCATCTGGAGTACATAGCATCATCAGTTGGCGCCGTCTATGGGAATCCTTTCACTCCGTGTGGCAACTGTACTCATTGTCGCTGGAGACCCATCCCCGATAGTCCATACCTGCCACCCACCAAGGTGGATGGTCACAACTAGATCCATGGCTTCTCAACACAACGTTGCCGACCCCTAAGCCGACCCTCTTAACCAAACAACCCACCGCAATATTTCACAGAACTCACTAACAGCATTAACCGCTTAGCCGAACAAAACCAAGCCCTAATCAATGCTTTGCTTCAAAGAGACCTTCCTATGCCTCCTCCCCTACTTCAAGATATCCCACCCAACCGAGAACGAGCCCCAAGCCATTCCATCCAACAATCCCACCCATCCAACTTGGAGGGCTTGCAACCCCCTCCTCAAGATATGAACCTGCCACCTCGGGCCCCACACCCACCTGTCCAAGTCTTGCCCCTGAGGGAGAGGCCAGTAGTGTCCAGCCTCCATTGTATTCCGGTGGTAACAACGCTCCTCTTTGGGATGCAGAACTCCGAGCCATGAAACTCCAGCTTGAAGGAGTCATGCAGAACATACAGAATAAACCCTTTACTACAGCCAACTCACCATTTGTTGCCTCCATCAGGGACAAACCCCTACCTCTTAGTTCAAAATGCCCTCGATCGACTCTTTCAATGGTACAACGGACCCAGTCGACCACTTGGAGACTTACAGGACCCTCATGGTCCTTCATGCATTTCCTGATGAGATCATGTGTCGGGCTTTCCCTATAACGCTTAAGGGGTCGGCCCGACTGTGGTTTAGTCAGCTGCCGACAGACTCTGTCTCTACTTTTCAGCACCTAAGTGACTCCTTTCTCAGCCACTTGATTGGTGCCCAGCGCCAGCGGCGTCCGGCAACTCAACTCCTCAACATCCGTCAAACGGAGGGGGAGTCGCTGCGTAGGTTCGTCACCCGCTTCAACACCAAAGCCTTGCAAGTGGCGAAAAATGATGACAGGGTCATTCTCACGGCTTTCATAGCCAGTCTACGATCATCCGATTTCCTTTTCTCCCTCTCCAAAAACCCTCTAACCTCCATGGCAACCCTCCTCTCCAAAGCCCAAAAATACATGAACGCCGAAGATTCCCTAACCGCCCGACAAGATTCCACAACCAAAAACTCGACTTCCAGAGATAAGAGAAAGGACTCTGAAACCAGAACCGCCCAGTACACACAACAGACACCTCAGTATACCGACCGACCTGTTCGAGCCAACCGGTCGGCACCTACCCGACCTCCTAGCCGGTTCAAATGATATACTCCCCTTAATTCCCTCATGAAACAAGTCTTAAACCAGATCCAACAAGATTATCCTCTGAAATGGCCATAACCGTCGCGGTCTCCTTCCAACTGGCGAGATCAGTCCAAATACTACCATTTCCATCAGGACCACAGCCACAATACCGAGAAGTGTATTAACCTTAAAGACCAGGTCGAGAGCTTGATACGCCAAGGGCGCCTTAGTCGGTTCACGGCGGCCCGCCCTCAGCAACGGCCAAGGACCGAACCTACCAGAAATAACCACCGACACACCCCTCCTCAACAACCCGCACAACCTAACCAAGGCAATGATCGACCCCCACAATAACCCCGAGCACAAGGCAACCCTGCCCCCCTCCCCCCGGTTAGAGAGATCAGAGTTATTGCCGGCGGTCTGGCATGTGAAGGACCATCTCGTTCGGCCCAACGAGCAGAACTCAGAAAAATCAGGCAGGGCTCCGATAAAAAGGTCACGACGTTGGACCGCTCCTTTAAACACCCCAAGCAGTGGATGGAGCCCATCACCTTTAGGGAGGCCGATTGCACAAGCACCCGTTACCCCCATGACGACCCCCTTGTCATCTCTGCTCTCCTGTCCAATTACAAAGTCAGACGGGTGCTTGTCGACAATGGTAGCTCTTCAGACATCATCTTCCTAAACGCTTATCGCCAGCTCAAGATCGAGGAAGAAAGTTTGTCCCCTCTCCAAACCCTGTTGGTCGGCTTCACTGGAGATCGGGTGACCTCCATAGGCTCCATCAATCTTCCCATCACCATCGGAGAATACCCAAGGCAGGCCACTAAGTTGCTCACTTTCCTCGTCGTCGACTTTCCCTCTGCTTATTACATCATCCTCGGCCGCACCACCCTTAACGCTTTTCAAGCTGTCACTTCCACGTACCATCTGGCCATGAAATTCCCTACCGACTTCGGAGTTGACACCGTCAGGGGAGAGCAGACTGTGGCTAGAGAATGTTACGTCGCTTCACTAAAAGAGGTCAAGCTGACAGAGACTATGATCATCGAAGGACTCGACGCCAGAGACGAAGATGAGTTAGTCAAAGGGGGAACCAGTGGAAGAACTCGTTGAAGTCCCCATCGATCCCACCAACCCAATAAAAATAGCCAAAATCGGCAGCCAACTATCCCCCCAAGCCAAGGCCGACCTTACAACCCTCCTAACCGAACACAATGATGTGTTTGCTTGGACCCATTCCGACATGCCGGGTATTGATCCCTCCTTTTTCACTCATCGTCTCAGCATCGAGCCCTATTTCCGACCCTTTTGCCAGAAGCAGCGTATCTTTCACTCGGAACGCAACGCTCTTATTGCTTCTGAAGTAGATAAACTACTAGAGACACAGTTTGTCAAAAACGTGGACTATCCCAGATGGCTGTCAAATGTGGTCCTAGTCCGTAAAAACAACGGTAAATGGCGACTCTGTGTCGACTACTCCGACCTCAATCGAGCTTGCCCCAAAGATAGTTATCCCCTTCCTCGCATAGACCTGCTTGTCGACACCACAGCCGGGCATCAAATGCTCAATTTCATGGACGCCTTCTCTAGCTACAATCAAATTCTGATGCACCCGTCTGATCAGGAACACACCTCCTTTATCACTGACCGGGGAACCTACCATTATCGTGTCATGCCATTTGGGTTGAAAAATGCCGGAGCAACTTACCAACGGTTAGTCAATGTCGTTTTTCATCACTAGATAGGTCGGAACATGGAAGTGTACGTCGATGACATCCTCTGATCATCTAGCAGACTTGCGGGAGACCTTCAACACCCTGCGTAAATACCAAATGAAGCTGAATCCAGAGAAATGCGCATTCGGCGTCGGATCTGGGAAATTCTTGGGTTTCATGGTCAGTCAACGGGGTATCAAGGCCAACCCCGAAAAGATCAAGGCTCTGATAGAAATGCAGTCACCCAGAATGGTTAAAGAGGTCCAAAGGCTTACTAGCAGAGTCGCTACCCTCAACCGTTTTATTTCCCGCGCAACAGACAAGTGCCTTCCCTTCTTTAAATTCCTTCGGCAGGCTTTTGAGTGGACAACCGAATCCGAAGAAGCCTTTCAACAATTGAAGCAATACATGGCTAACCCTCTCTTACTTTCTCAGGAGCTCACGGGTGAGCCCCTGTTTCTCTACTTAGCCGTATCGAACACCGCAGTCAGTGTAGCCCTCATCAGGAAGGACGACTTAGTCCAGCGTCCGGTTTATTATATTAGCCGGGCTCTCAAGGGAGCAGAACAGAACTACCCGTTGCTGGAAAAAATGGCCCTGGCCTTGGTCATAGCCTCGAGACGACTCCGACCTTACTTCCAAGCTCACTCCATAGTGGTCCTCACTGACCAACCTTTGAAGAAGATAATGCAACAACCAGAGTTGTCCGGCAGACTTATGTAATGGTCTGTCGAGCTTAGCCAATTTGAAATCTCTTACCGACCTCGAACAGCGATCAAAGGGCAAGCTGTCGCCGATTTTATCTTGGAATTCACCAATCCCACTCCAACCACGACCCCCCTGCCCAGGTAATTCAACACTAAGGCGGAAGACCCCCACTCTTGGACCCTCAATGTCGATGAATCATCCCACAAGGAAGGCAGTGGGGATGGTCTCATCCTCACCACCCCCGAGGGTGGTTATTTCAAGTGTGCTCTCCGTTTCTTGTTCGACGCCAACAATAATGAGGCCGAGTATGAGGCCTTGATAGCAGGTCTTCGCCTAGCCAGAGACATTGGTGTAAGCCATATCCAGGTGTTTAGTGACTCTCAACTGATCGTTGGACAAATCATGGGGGAATTCGATGCAAAAGAAGACACAATGCGCGCTTACAGGGATATTGCTCACCCCCTTGTTCGCCTTTTCAACACTTTCGACATCAAACACATCCCTCGGTCAAAAAACTCCAAGGCAGATGAAATGGCTCAATTAGCTTCCGCCAACCAATCAGATCTCAGCCGTGGCGTTCACCTTGAATACCTGGCCCGGCTATTTCGCCAAACCAATAGGAGGTCCACTTCCTCTAAAATGAACCTATCCCATGGACGGCGGACATCCTTCTGTTTTTGACAAGTGGGGAATTGCCAGACGACAAGCAACAAGCCACCAAAGTCAGGGCCCAATCGTCCAACTACATCCTCATCAGCAGCCTCCTCTACAAACGTGGATTCTCACAGCCATACCTCAGATGCCTCAATCCTGCTCAAGCGACCTACGTGATGAGGGAAGTCTACGAGGGTGTATGTGATAATCATTCAAGTGCCAGGTCACTAGCCCATAAAATCCTTCGCACCGATTACTTCTAGCCTACTCTCAACCAAGATGCCATTGAATTCGTGCTTACGTGTGATAAATGCCAACGCTTTGCCAACATCCCCCATGCTCCTCCTACAGAACTGATCACACTTTGCAGTCCTTACCCATTCGCCAAGTGGGGGATCGACTTAGTTGGCCCATTGCTCACTGGTAGAGGTCAAACTGTAACGCCCTCAAATTTAACCCAAAATACATACAATATTGACATGCATCGACATAAGAAAAATAAAACATTATTCCATTCATCAGAGTATTCTTAAAAGAAAACATTACATGTAATAACGAAAGTAAATGCCCTACGGGCTTACATCTTCCCAAGCCAATACTTGGGCATAAAAGAAATGAGTACTAACTCAACTACAGGTTAAGCCCTTGGCTTGTAATTACATGTAACATCAAAATAACAAACTAGCTAACTAAAAAGAAAGAGTCTTCAACTCCAAATCCTCCCAAGCTAAGTCCTTGGAGGTAGCATATCACCTGAACCTGAAAATGATGTTCCCATATAGGGTGAGCCACAGCCCAGCAGAAATATACTAAACCAAATATAAGAATTGGCTAAAGCAGTAGCATTCAATAGATGGTTAACACTGTTAAATCCATTATATCACTTTACAGTTTCATGACAATAATGTCCATGACATGTTTCTCTTTACGTTATTATTCAACTTTCCAATTATACAGACATGGCTCAGAACCTGGCCAAACAATAATAATGAGATTATATCTCACATTAACATTACTTCCAATATCAACAAATCAAATGAGACTAAGGCTCATACGAAAACACTTCCATAAATCAATAAGTACACATATTTGCTGTACTACTGGAGTCCATCCCCTTTCTCCTCCTAAACAGGTTTGAGAGTCCATCCCCTATCTTCCCTCAAACCATGGAGTACATCCCCTATCTCCTCCCAAACAATATGCATATACAATGTATTAAACACTTGTCATACGCAATATTCAATCAATACACAGATTCGCTGTATTAATTCAACTGTCATATTCAATGACTCAATCAATGTGATTAGTTTCAGTTTTCCCTAATCAGCATGCAATGTCTACAACAATCACGGCTATCCTCCACCGATAGCCCAAAATAGTTATTTCTAAACAGGAAATAAATATATCAACAAATGTAAATTCAACATTTTCATAGGTGAGTGATTAAACTATCCAACTACACCATTTAATCTCATAATTCCCCAATTTCAAGAATTAAACTTAATTCCATAATTTTCCCAAAATTAATTATACGAATTAATTTATTACAACAATTAGGGCTTTTCCCTTTTTCTCAAAAACCAACCCTAAGGTTCAATTTTATCAACTTGACACTACCAATGTCATTTTTCATGATTCACAATCACATGGAATTTAATATATAAACAGTTCCCTATTTCTCAAATTATAATACAAACCCTAGTTTTCCAAAATTACCAAACGACACCAACATATCAAAAATACCAAAACTTAGGACAAAACCTATAATATGGAGTAGGAAATCCCTACCTCGAAGTAAAGAACTCAAATGGAGATGATGGAGATGATGACGTAAGTCCAAAGTGCTCCAAACCGCAAAACTCTCAGATTAAAGTGAAGCCCTCGTGTCCCTCTATCTTTTTAATAAAGAACCTAGGGTAGAAACACCCTAAAAATAGATGAAACCTAAGAGAGAAGGTGAGTGGAGGGAGAGAAAACACGGACCTAGGGTTCTGAAATCAAAAAGAGGATGAAAAAGTCTATTTAAAGCCGCTGCTGCGTATTTAAGTAAAACAGGCTCGCTCGAGCGAGGACTTGGTCGCTCGAGCGACCAGACACAGAAAACCCTTGCTCGAGCCAACAACCCAGAAGCTCGCTCGAGCGACAGAATGCTCGCTTGAGCCAACAACTCAAACCCTCAAGTCTGCAACTAGACGCATGCTCGAGCGACGGAACACTTGCTCGAGCGATGAACAAACCAGCTCGCTCGAGCGAAGAAGATCTCGCTCGAGCCAAGAAACACAGCTCTCAGGTCTATACCTAGACGCAGTCGCTCGCTCGAGCGAAGAAACCCTGGCTCGAGCGATGGACCAAAAACAAGGAGCTCGCTCGAGCGACGAACTACTCGCTCGAGCGAAGGGTCAAAATTCTGGGCAGCAACCCTTTGCTCCCAAACACTACCAACCTGTAACAAACCTGCTTAATACATCCCATAACTCAGAAATAAGAAATTAAAGGACGACAACAACAATTATATAACGACAGGATTTACGAAACCTAAGTCCGGATACAACAACCAAATGGAAAAGACCGGGGTCGCTATACAAACCAAGTTTTTCTATCGTCACCAATGATTACTTCACTAAGTGGGTGGAAGCAGAACCCCTCGCCACAATCACCGAACGGAACACAACCAGATTCATCTGGCAGTCAATTGTATGCCGGTTTGGAATCCCTCAAGCCATCGTCTCAGACAACAGCAAGCAATTCGACAATGCCAAGTTCAGGAAATTCTGTGCAGAGCTTCACATTCAGCCATGTTTCTCTTCCCGGGTCATTCCCAGGCCAATAGGCAAGTTGAGGTTACCAACCGCTCTCTCCTGAAAATCATTAAAACTAAGTTGGAAGCCGCTAAGGGACTCTGGGTTGAGGAATTACCAAACGTACTCTGGGCCTACCGCACTACCGCCCGAACCCCCACTGGGGAGACCCCCTTTCGTTTAACATACGGCGCTGAGACAGTCATCCTAGTGGAAATCGGCCTGCTAACCCCGAGGGTTTTGCACCTGAATCCAAAACTAACCGAAGAATTGCGTCAAGCTGACTTAGACATGATTGAAGAGCCCCGAGAAACCACTACTATCAGATGGGCCTCATATCAACAGAAAATGAGAGCACACTACAACTGCAAAGTTCGACGAGAGAGTTCGCAGTTGGCAACCTAGTTTTTCGCGAAGCAACTCTTGCCACCAAAAATCCTGCCGAGGGCAAACTAGCAGCTAAGTGGAAAGGACCTTACGTTGTTAAGGCCAGACCTCGCCCGGGCACTTACCGACTCCAGGATATGGAAGGCCAAGACCTCCCCCACCTGTGGAACGCTGAGCACTTGAAGCGTTATTTCCAGTAAAGTGCCATGTCTTATTTTTGTATTGATCATTTGCTGTATGTTCTTTTTGACAATCTACGCACTTGGTTATTTTTGTCCTTCTCATACATGGTGTAAATTAGTGATCAATAGGCTACGCCTTAAATGACAATGATTTTATATCTCCGTTATCTGCGTTGTGTTTCAATAACGACTTGTTAAACAGAGTTAATTAAAGCCTCAGCCAGACTGAGTTTATTAAAGCCTCAGCCAAACTGCGCACGAAGAGCTCAGCCAAACTGAGTTAATTAAAGCCTCAGCCAGACTGAGCACAAAGGGTTCAGCTAGACTGAGTTTATTAAAGCCTCAGCCAGACTGAACACGAAGAGCTCAGCCAGACTGAGTTAATTAAAGCCTCATCCAAACTGAGCATGAAGGGCTCAGCTAGACTGAGTTAATTAAAGCCTCAGCCAGACTGAGCAGAAAGGGCTCAGCCAAACTGAGTTAATTAAAGCCTCAGCCGGACTGAGCATGAAGAGTTCAACCAGATGAAGGGCCTTCCCAGTCTTACTTAGAACTCGAAGGAAGAATTCAGCCAGTCCATTTTCGTAATTTAATGTCACAATCCAGGCCCATACTATAACATTTTTTAACATTTTCTACATTTTTAACTTTGCATTTTTAATTTAGTTAAAATCCAGGTCCAAAGTCGTCCAAGCCAGTCTTTCATTTTTAACTTCTTCAACATTTTCATGTATGCCCATTTTTAACGATTTTTGCATCATGGTTTCCTCACAAGTTAGGCTGGCTGCCCATTTCCAAACTTTTTACATCACAATCTACTAGCAACTTTCACTATTCACACACAAGTCTTACTTTCACACCCATTTTTCATTGAATTCTGCTCTGCCATTTTCATCATTTCCAAATTTACAACTCACAATACGTAGCGACAACAATCATACCAAAAATTCGTTGTTTTATTTACACACTTATGATTTCATACACTTCGCTGCAAGAATTGCACAAAATTACATGTAAAAAAAAAAAAACAACAACAACAAAATAAACAAAACACAAAATTTATACATAGATCACTCTTCCTCACTAGAGGCCAGATCTTCCTCCTCAATCCCCTTGTCCAGGGGTGTCTGGGCAACGTCATCTTCTGCTACCTTCACGTGGCTGAAATCCACGTTTAGGAACAGTTCTTGCACTTTATGTTTGAAGGTCATCCATCTGCTGTCCCAAAACTCAGTCATTTCATGTTTGTAGAAGTCCGACCGCTGGAAGCTCTGGATCACTTCTTCTTCACTCCTACTTCCAGCAGCCGCACCCGACGGCCTAGCCCTCCCATCCCCCTCTCTCGCCAAGCTCCTGGCGATTGCGGCATCAATGGCTATCTGGAAATCGGCGGACTCCTTGAATTGCTCCACCGCCGCCTTGCACAGGTCGGGGTACACCGCTTTCTCAAAAGCCAATTTGGCCTTTTCCTCCGCCAGAGCCTTCTCCAACTCAGCAATCTGACCGTCTACCATTTCTTTTTCCTTGATCGCCTGGTCATGCAACTCTTCATTAGAGGTCATAGCCTCCTCCCACCTCTCGTTGGCAGTGGTGCAAGCTTGCTGGACTTCTCCTAGTTTCCTCTTCTCGCCCGCCAACTCGAACTCAAGCGATATCGCCTTGTGGCGCTCTACTTCCAGCTCTGACTTGGTTGCGAGGAGCTTGGCACTAGCTCACCCCGCCGAGTTGCTCTGCACCACCGCAAACACCTCCATGACTTTTGCCTTTTGAGCATACTCCAACCCCTTCGTATATACACTTTGAGCGGCCTTCCTCCACCCTGCTGTTTCAACCCTTAGGTTATGCAGCTGCAATTTTGACTCTTCCAGCTGGGTCCTCAGCAGCTCTACCTCCATCTTCGAACGTGCTGCTTTGTTCATCAAGGCACTCGCCAGGGTCGCCGCCTCCATCTGGGCTGAGCAAAACCCCCGCAAGAGGTCGGCCTCTGTCAACCGCGCCATGGACCGTACGGCCGCATCCTCCACCACTCCAATAAGGCGGTCGGCTGCGACCCTGGCTTCCTCCCCTTCTGTCGAGCGACCTGCTAGCACACGCGCGTGGTACAACGTGGTCGCCAGCGCGACACTCGTCTCTGGTTTGCTGATCCCAGTTTTCTCTTCACTAGGACTGGAGGTTACTTCTGGGGCAAGTACCACCGTCGTCGCCATTTGGACACTTGAGCCCAAGTGTTCGCTCTGTACTTGGGCGCTCGGACCCTTATCCTCCTTCGGCACTTGGGCGGTCTCCCCTTCTGCAGCCGCCTCCGCCCTTCCTTCCTTCATCTTCTCCACCATAGGGGCAACCTCCCCCCCAACCTTCAACTTTTTCAAGGCAGGGGCGTCTTTCCCCCTCTCCACGCCCCCCCTCTTCTTCCTTGACTTCTTCAAAACTACCTCCACCTCCAGCTTACCCCTCTCCTTCAATGGGTCAACTGGGGGCGGAAAGGGGGCAAACCCAGTTAAATCTTTGTCGCCAAGCGGCTTGGGACGCGGTCGGACCCGCTCCCTCATTACTAGCTTAGGGGCAGGCCCCAATTGTGTCTCTTTATATTTATCCGCTCTGGCGAACAATCTCCTCTCCTCCTCCTCCTCCTCCTCCGCCTTCCTCCGCACCTCCAATTCTTCCCTCGCCGGATCCTCCTCAGACGGCTACGGTCCCAATTTCAGAGCAAACAAGGTTGAAGGAAGGACCAGCTCATCCCACCTCACCCCCTTCTCCTCCCTCCACTCCTTCATCTTCTTCACCCTGTCTTTGACTGCCACATCCAACTTTGGCTCAACTGATTTTGTGGGGACCTTCCATGTTGTGCGAACCCCCCTCCCACCGTTCGCTGACACGAAAAACCACCTCGATCTCCAGCCCTTCACCGAGGACGGCAAGCCCGCCACTAGACCCCGGCCCGCCACAGCCTGCAAGGTCACCCACGTCTCCTGTTGACCGGAGGCCTTGTAGCAGGAGAATAATTCCTCCACCGCCATGACCGCCCCTCTGGTCGCCTGCACTCAGGTGCTTGCACAGGCCATTAATATCTTCCAGGCATTCAGTATCAACTGCCCTAGCGCCACCTCTAACCTGTTAAGCACATCCACCACAAATTGGAGGAGTGGTAGCCTCAAACCCCCCCCCCCCGGGGCAGCGCCTCCTCGTATAGGCTAAACTCGTCCGACCGTACATCTGACGTCCTCTCCTTAGACGTGGGCAGCCTCAACCCTATTTCCGCGGAAATTTGGTACTTCCTTCGTACCCCCTCCAACTCCTCCGCTGTAAACGTGGATCTGTCTGGCTAGGTGTGCCAGTGATCCGGCTCCACTTGGATGATGGGCCTCACGGCCACAATCATCGGCACCGGACGAGCCTGCACTGCTTGACCAACTATCATCGCCTCCCTTCGCTCCACCCGATACTGTTCCGCCAATTCCACCGCATCGTCATCACCCAACAAGTTAAGCCTTGCGGCTGGCACTTCCTCTTGGGCCATCCTTCCTACGTGTCTACGTATTGCTTCAGACGCTGGCACAAGGAAGTTCGCAAAGTGTTGCAGAGGTGTGTCACGCGAGATAAATGAGTTCACTTCAGGGATGTGTTGGTTCTTGGCAATAAGGTAGGTAAAGCGAACAACTCCAAATGCCCACGGTTTGCCTATATTTCAAGGGTCAAGATTAAATTTCACCAGTTTAAAAAATTTTGAAAAACTCTCGCTCCTGCTATTTCACTGCCCTATATTACCCTGTCCCTTCACTTCTTACTAACGCGTCACCTCCCCCATTAAAAGATCCTGCCACGTGTATGCCCACGATCCACTACTCTCTTTCCATTCCCTGTCTATTCCACTTCACATCACCACGTGTCCCGCCGTTCCTCGAGCCCCGCGCACCACCATTTCCTTTTTTCACTAGGCCACCATTCGCAGTCGGCTCTCTTCGCGGTCGGCCCCCCCTTGCAGTCGGTCCGTCCACTCGGCCACCCTTCATGGTCGGCTCTCTTTGCGGTCGGCCCCCCTTGCGGTCAGTCCGTCCACTCGGCCATCTTTCACAATCGACTCTCTTCGCGGTCGGTCCGTCCACTCGGCCATCCTTCGCAGTCGGCTCTCTTCGCAGTCGGCCCCCCTTGCGGTCAGTCCGTCTACTCGACCTGTTCCTTTCACGGTCAGCCCCCCCTACGGTCTGTCCATTCACTCGACATCCCTTCGCGATCAGCTCTCTTCGAGGTCGGCCTTCCTCATGGTCGGTCCATCCACTAGGCCACCTTCCGCGGTCGGCCCACCTCCCAGTCGGTCCTATCTCCGTCGACCTCTCACAACCCCTATCTTCCTCTTTATTCCCTTCGTTAGACTGAAGCTGCACTTGGAAATAGGGGACTACTGACGTAGGTGGGCCCATAGGGGCTTTTGGCCCACCACTTATGGTCCAATCCATGATTCAAACACTAAAGCCCAACTTTCCTGGAACCCAACGCTACACCAAGAACCAATGACATCTAGACACTTGTCAAGAGTAGAATCAGCCACATCAGCAGACAAAGATCCTGTAGAGTTATTGTACCACACATCAGCCATTAATGAGTTTTGCAGCATTTATTACGATAACCCTTTCCGTCAGAACAAAACAGATTCACCACAAACAAGCCAAGCTAGAACATAGACTTTCGGCCAACATGACGGCTCGTAGTGGACAATGAAATGATGAACAAAGGATATAAGCAGGCTTCTAAGACAAAGAGAAAGTTAAGTTCTCTATCACCATCCTATCTCTGCATTCTATCACTCCCTCTCTTCTCTAGCTCGTTCGTCGGAGGGTTCGCTGGGGGATTCCATATTCCCCGTTGAACTCTTGTGCAAGTTTCTCCGTGGGTCCAACGATCGGACAATAGTCTGGGAAGTGTGGATCTACTCGACCTGTTCCATCTGGAGCACGCAGCATCATCATAAATAGTTGACTGTCACGTTGTAAATGTCATGAGATAAAGTGGATTGCAGAGCTTCCAAGTGTAATTTGCCCATAATGTTATGATAACTTACTTTCTTATCTTATTTTATTTATTATTTTTTGTTTTGATAATCGGATGTTCAAGTTAGTTTACATGTTCTTTAACTAATTCTACCATCCACTTGCAGGGGCCCATTTAAGTCCAAGCAAATGTCTTATATAAACTAACCTAAAAAAATGGAGTGCCCCAAATTATGCTCACTAGGCCAACCCCTTAATGTATCACCACAATATTAGTAGAAATCATATTTATTATGTGATGTATCACCACAATATTAGTAAAAATATAAATGGTAAGACCTATTCAAGCATCTCCAATGCTATAATGTTAAAATGGATGGTCCTAATTAAATTTTGATATTATTATAGTATCAAAATGTTAAATTTTAGGCTTCACTTGGAAAGTGTGTTAGTTTTTTGGCTTTTTTAGTCTGGAGCTAAAAAGTCTCGTTTGGGTTAGGTTTTTTAGTTTTTTAAACTTTTGTGAGAGTAAATGAAATGATTATGGTTTAGATGTGATATTTTGTCTTATTAACTTTTTAATCTAATTTATTTTTTTGCGACTATTTTAACTTGATAGCACCATACCATACAAGGGCTTGGTAATGTGACTTCATTGATGTACTAGCTATTTCTTTTATTTTTCACACACACACACACACACAAAATTCAAATTAAAATGCCATTAGCAAGTTTCATTGTGAATGAGAAGAATATGCCAAAATTTGGCATTTAGGTAGAAGACCACCACATCACCAAAAAAATAAAAAATAAAAAAATAAATTGAATTTTTTATTTTTCATATATTTTTGTTTTTAATAAATATTTTTAAAATTTTAAAAAAATTTATTTTTATTTTTTGAGATGCACTTTACTTAGATATATTTAAATAGTAAAATATTTGTGAAAAAATATTTCAAAAAATTAATAAATACACAAAAATATGAAAAAATGTACAAAATTTTCATATATATATATTTGTATTTTTGATATTTAGTGAATTTTTAAAGATTTTTTTACAAATATTACACTTTTTAAGTGTATTTATGTTAGGTGTGTTTAAAAATTAAAAAAATTACTTAAAATGTTAAAAAAATTCATTGAAAACAAAAACAAAAAATATATGAAAAATTAAAAATTAAAATTTTCTGAAAATCAAAACCAAACCAGCTAAATGTATTTTTTTTTTTTCCTTTTTTTTTCTAAAGTATGGCTACTATAAAGTGGAACCAAGATTCCCTCCTTGAATTTTTTACTTAAAATGTGAACGGTTTAGATCATCGAAATTGGGCCTACAAGTAGGTCCAATAACCCAACAAGTAGGAAATCAAGTAGAAAACTGAAGGAGGGATCCTGATTCTATAAAGTGAGCTTCTGCAATTTTTTTCCTAAAAGACTTGACTTGAAAAGTAGACTTGACTATAACCCCACATATAAATGTGTAGACTTGACTTGGATTACATATTAATGCGTCTCATGTTTGACAAGTCAGTCAACTACTTCGATGGATTCATTGGTGGTTGAGTGGAGACCACAATCAAACTGTGTCAAACTACTCCGATAGATTCATTGGTGGTACAAATCGTGTCGAACTACTCCGATGGATTCATTGGTGGTTGAGTGGAGACCACAATCAAACCGTGTCATAATTACACATTTATGCCGGGGCAAATGTTCTGTATAAACTAACCTAAAAAAAAAGTAGTGTCTCAAGTTATGCTTACTAGGCCAATCCTTTAATTTAATGTATGATCACAATATTAGTAGAAATCATATTTATTATGTGATTTATCACCACAATATTAGTAAAAATATAAATGGTAAGACCTATTCGAGCATCTCCAATGCTATAATGTTAAAATGGATGGTCCCAATTAAATTTTGATATTATTATAGTATCAAAATGTTAAATTTTAGGCTTCATTTGGTAAGTGGGTTAACTTTTTGACTTTTTTAGTCTGAAGTTAAAAAGTCTCATTTGGGTTAGGTTTTTTAATTTTTTAAACTTTTGTGAGAGTAAATGAAATGATTATGATTTTGATGTGATATTTTGTCTTATTAACTTTTTAATTTAATTTATCTTTTTGTGACTATTTTAGCCTGGTAGCACCATGCCAAACAAGGGCTTAGGGGGTGTTTGTTTCAGCTTTTCAAAGCTGAAACTAATAGCTTTTAGTTTTGAAAAAGTTATTTTGAACTGTTTGGTTAAACTTATTTCAAACAGCTTCTAATTCTAATAGCTTATTTTAACTCAAAAAAGTTGATTCTGAGAAGCTGCTCACCCCTTACTTCTGATTATCAACTTATGCTGTGGATATGTTAATTATGGTTATACTCTTAGATTTTTTTATTTTTTATTTTTTAAAAAATAGAAAAAGACCCAAATGAACTATAAATTATTATTTTTTTTTTTATGAGAAATGTAGACAAATAGTAAATAACAAAAAATAAAAATTAATTGAAAAAGCTATTTCACAGCTTATTTAACAAATACTACTCAGCAACTTAAATCTATAATCCAACAACTACACCAAACAGATTAACAATTTTCGATTAAAGTCATAATCTATAATCTGTTAAGGTATAATCTATAAGCTGTTTTAATAGCTACACCAAACGGGGCCTTAGTAATGTGACTTCATTGATGTACTAGCTATTTCTTTTATTTTTCTCTCACACACACACACACAATTCAAATTAAAATGCCATTAGTATTTAGTAAGTTTCATTGTGAATGAGAAAAATATG
>JAPPVO010006153.1:0-30651 GCA_030407325.1 Camellia japonica | reverse complement strand
GAGATTTCGGCTTTGACCCATTACTTATTGTATTCCGGACTCGGGTTGGTATGGTTTTGAATAGTTATTTTATCTTTTTTCCTTGTGTTCCCCTTCATTTGAGTTATCGGGTTGTAGTTGTGCGTTTGGGACAGGTTGGTTGCTCGTATTTCAAAACCTATGCTGCCAAAATTTTGGTCTTTCAACTCGAGCGGGCTTCACAAATCTGCTCCTCCGCACGGCCATTCTTGCTCTCGAGCGAGATTTGTCGACCCTCAGTACTTTTGCAGGAGTGTATTGGGCGCTCGAGCGTCCAGTCCAACGCTCTAGCGGGGACCTTCTGTAGACACCCCATTTTGACCGCCCTTTAGACTTGGGCACTACTGATGGTTTATTTGGTGGTGAAAGTTGTGTAGTGCAAAGGTTCGGTTTCTTTGGCAAGGAGAGAGTCAAATCCCAACCTTACACCCCATTTTGAATGGTTTTTAGACCTTAAAACCCTCTCTTTCAATTTTTTTATGAAAAATGATTCTATGATGTTCCGATGCTCGCATTTTGTTAAATGTTGCGCTTTTCGATAAACCGAGCAAGGACAAAGTGGAAATGAATGAAAGAGAGATGAAATCTTTGAAAAATCTTTCAAAACACCTTGTTTAGGGGTTCGGAGTTGAAGAAAAGAGGAAAGGAGAGAAGAAAACTAGTTTGGGAGAAGTTTGGCATGAATCCGAGAAGGATCGAAACTGAGCGACTTCACCAAAATAGGCATTACTTTTTGCATAGTTGGAATTTTGATGAAAGGCTGCCACCATTGAAAAGCGTACTTCCGGGGCTTCAATTTGGACACAAGAATGACCTGAAAAGGAGTCCAGATGAAGGAGTTATGTGCATTTGAAGTTGGACTTGGAAAGTAGAATTTTCCTGCCGACCAGAAAAACTGGCTGGCCGACCAAAAGAACTGGTCGGCCGACCAGAAAAGTGGTCTGCAGGTCCTAAACTCAGATTTTTTGAAGATCTTTTCCCTCCAGCTGTTGTGCATTGCTCCAGATATTTCCAAACTCAGATATTTTGAACCAACTCTTGTATATTGCTATATATGAGGCTTTTCACTCATTTTGCAAAAAAAGAACTTTGAAGCAATTTTGGGAGCCTCTCTCTTTAAAAAAGTCCTCTCTCTCTAGAAATTCTAGAGCTAAAGTTTTAGCTTGTCTCTCTAGTTGGCTCTCCCTCTTGGCCTTGTGTGCATGCAAGAGATATACTTGAAGATATACCTCTCCTTTGCCTAGGCACCCTTAACCAAACTTAACCACCATTGGGCTGAGGTTTTTTGAGGATCATTTGGAGCTCCAAAAGGCTGATTTTGGCTCAGATTTTGGCTGGTTTTGCTGCTGTCCTTCAAGGTGCTTCAAGGGTAAGCACTTGTCCCTTTAAACCTTTGCTTTGCATGCTTATTTTACCACCTTTGTAAACTATTTTTAGGGTGGTGTTGAACTACAAAAACCTTTGTTTTTCCTCTATTTTTCAGTTCTAATAGTGTTGGTTTGTGCCTTGTTTGGCTAGGGGGTTTTCCTCCCTTTTGCTCCTTGGCTTGTAAAGCCTCTTGAGCCATCTTTCACCACCTTTCAAACCAAATTTTTTTTGGCCTTTAAACCACTGAAATTCCAGAGGAATTTCAGTGGTGAAAAGGGGGTTTTGAGGTCCCAAATGGGTGGGGGTTGTCCCCCATCCTCTTCTCTTGTTTACTTGTGTTGATGGCCTATCAAAATAGCATGTATTTCTATCTTCTTGAGGCTTTGTTTGAGCACTTTTTTGTGACTTTTAGGACCTGCCATAACTCTTTTTTAGGTTGGTTTTGTCATCCCTTGCATGCTTTATACACTTGTGGTGTAAATTTTGCAAACTAGCTTTGTATGCCTCATGAAGTAGCATGTCTTTCTAGCATGTTTTGGCTCCATCTCAGCTTGTTTTTTGTGTTTTTTTAGCATACCATGACTCTGTTTTGGGTTGGTTTGATAGCCCCATGCATGCTCCATGCACTTGTAGTGCAATTCCATTTACTAGCCTAATGTGTATCATGCTTTAGATCATCATTCTAGCATATTTTTGGCTTAAATCCAAGAAGATTTTGTTCATGTTTTATCATGTTTAAGGTCAAATTTATGTTGTTTTGGTCATGCATGACTTGCTTTGTATAGCCATAGTGCATTCTAGCTTGTTAGCTTTGTGTATTGAGTCCACTAGCATGCATTACTTGGACTACTTTCATGATTTGGCATCATTTGAAATGTGATTTTAGTACATGTAGTACATGTAGTGTGGTCATACACTTGCATTTGTCACTCTTTCCATGCTTTGGAGAGTTTGTGTTTTATGCCTTAACATGAGCCATTGCGTATGCCTTCATGCCTAAGCTTGCGAGCTATCATTTCAATGTATTTTTGAGGTTATTTTGCCATGATATAACTCAATTTTTGTTGGTGAAGCCATCTCATGCTTGGTCTTGGTAGGTGTAGTGTAATCCTTCCTTTTGGCCTTGTATGCATCATGCCTTACGCCCTTCATGCTAGCTTGTTTTGGCTTCCTTCCATACATGTTTTAGCATCATTTTGACATGTTCTAGGACTATTTTGGGTTGCCTCGACCATATGCTTCATGTTTTTCTTGGTTGTAGTACAAATGCCTATGCTAGCTTCAAGCTTTGGGTACCATAGCATGCTTCATTTGCATCATGTACATGATTTGGCATCATTTCACATGATATTTCAGAGCATATAGCATTACCATGTCCCCAATTCTTTCATGCTTTGAATTCCTTTAAGGGTTGTGCATTGTTGCCTAGCTTATGGCCTAGCTTGTATGCTTGCATGCCTAGACTTTTGAGCTCCCATCTTAGCATGTTTTGGTCTTTGTTTTGACCCATTTGAGCTCTGTCCATGATTGGTTCATGCACTTGTGCCATGTATTGCATGCCCCCTTTGTAGTCCTCTTGACTAGCTTCATGCTTTAAGGACCTTTGCATACTATACTTGTGTTGATTGAATGATTTGGCATCATTTCACACTTGATTTTAGAGCATTTAGTGTTGTTACACTCCCATGTTTATCACTCCTTGAGCACTCTTGAGAGTTATGCTCTTATGCCTAGTTGATGGGCCATTGCATTGAGCATGTTTGTCTTGATCTTCATGCCTTAGTTTCATCATTATGGCCACTGTTTTGGGCATGGCTGAGGTCTGTCCACATTCGGTTTAAGTCCATTTAGCATGTTTATTTGCATGTTGCTTGCATGCTTATGTCACATTGCATTGAGTATGCCATGTTGTTCTTAGCATTTAGCATTGTGTATGCCATGTTGTTTGCATGCTTATGTCACATTGCATTGAGTATGCCATGTTGTTCTTAGCATTGTGTATGCCATGTTGTTTGCATGCTTATGTCACATTGCATTGAGTATGCCATGTTGTTCTTAGCATTGTGTATGCCATGTTGTTTGCATGCTTATGTCACATTGCATTGAGTATGCCATGTTGTTCTTAGCATTGTGTATGCCATATCGTTTGCATGCTTATGTTACATTGCATTGCGTATGCCATGTTGTTGATTGCATTGTGTATGTCATGTTACATTGCATTGTGTTACGCGTGCTGTTGTTGCATTTGTTTGGATTAGGTGTTAATCCAAACAGGAGAAACGAGGGACGTTTCATACTTGAAGTGATGAAACGTGCCTCAATTCTCGGTCGTCGACGCTCTTGATCATACATGATAGAGTTCTAGGCTTTATGTATTTATGTGTGCATTCATTTTACATTGAATTGTGCAATTTGGCTTCTCGGCCATCATGCATCGAGATGCGCGATTGGTGGCCCGAGGGTCGAGAACCACACTCCCTTAAGCTTATGAAATGATAGGGAGGGTGGTTGTGTACACATATCTTGCAAATACATTGCCATGCCCTTTCTTACTCTCTGTTGCAGCAAACTGAAGAAGTGTAGCAACAAGTGGTCGGCCAACCAAAAAAACTAGCTGGCCGACCACTTTTTCTGGTCTGCAACAAAGAAAAGTGGTCGGCAGGTGGTCTGCAACATCAACAACTGGTCGGCCATGTTCCTACAGGTCTCCAAGTTGAGTTAGAAGCTTTCTGGAGCTTGGTGCAAGGTTCTGAGAACAATTGCAAATAGAGGCAAATCGGGACATCGCGAAGGATTTCCGAGCGAGGCGACCGAGCATGCATGCACTCCTCTTCCCGAGGACCTCTCTTAGCTAATTTGCTTAGCTAGCTTATGCTTTGTTTGGTATTTAAGTAGTTAATGCGTTTAGCTGCTTATTTGTGTTGTAATAGCTAGTTAGTTAACTTGTTAGTTAATTAGCTTGTTTTGTAATAATTAGTTGTAGCTAGTTATTCAGTTTTTGTGATGTAATAATTAGTTTAATTAGCTTAGATTAGCTAGTTAGTTTCTTATTCGGACCCTCCGTCGAGAGGGCCAACTGTTGTAATAAGCATTCATATGTGTGATGCATGTCTTCCAACCCCCATTTCTTTCTCCCTTTTACTTAACCGCTTACGATGGTTAGTTTTAGGGCATATTCCGATTAGCATCCTTATGCTTTGCATGCGTGCATCGATTCATCTGTATTGCATGCACTGGGCTCGGCGCATGATACTAACTGCATTGTATTTCAATTCCAAGTTGAATACATGTATCGAATTGTCGCATTCACATGACATCTTAGATAGCCGAGCCTATCTTAGTTGCGTTTTTGCATGTGTTGCATTAGCCATCTTAACATGAACTAGGATCATGCATGATTTCTAACTAGTTCTCTATTTTGGCTCGGAGTACACTGTGAGTGTTTACGCTTTAGCATACTGCATGAGATGTGTATGTTGCCATGCTAGCATGCTTTCCATGAGGCTAACTGCTTAACTGATATAATTGCATGAATGCCTGTGGGTGAAGGTTGGATTGCTTGAATTGGAACAATTCGTCAAAATCCTCGTCTTAGCCTACTTGCGAGTAGCAAACTTCAAACCGTTTTCAAACAAACGAACATGCAATGTTTTGTTCCAACTTAGGCGATCTAGTCTATACTTGTATGCTGTGCGCATCACATAGTAATTCTAGATTAATAACCGGAATAAGAACACATGTGTTTTCAAAAACAAAATATCATGCTTAGTACAGGCCGATCTTTGATCGGGCGAGCGGGGGTGCTCATCGCATGACCTTCCCCTCTCGTACCCAAGTTCCCGAGCCGAGGCAACTTTGGTGATGACGGACACGTGGCCTTAGGCACGAGTTAGGGTTTCCTAAATTTCCCCTAAAATAAAATATTTAGGTGGCAACTCTGTATCTGGCAAAGCAGTCCATGTTTGGCACTTCTTTATAAAATCAGTTTTCCAAAACGATTTGCCGGATTTTGGACTCTTTGGTGATTTATCGGTTTCACATTGCACTTTGTGAGATTAGATTAAGAACCGTGACATTGAGTCCAAACTGTAGTAGCTAAGAACAAATGATTCGCGCCCTCGCGCGCGCGAAGAGCGGGAGTTCTCGGGGGCGGTCTACACCTTCATTTGCAAAACTTTTGGAAACGTGCATTCCATGCTCGAGTGCCAAATTTCACGCTCGAGCGAAACTTTGTGTCAGACACTCGAGCGGACTGCGTGTATTTCAGTCTGAGAAGATGACATTTTGAATCACTTTTTTATATATTTCTCTCTAAAACTTTCCAAAAAGCTTATTCTTGAGCTTCTCTCTCTACAATTCACTTTCTCTCTTGGATTTCATCTAGATCCATCCATCTTTGCACCCTAGTGCCTTTGAGAAAAAGGTAGAGCTCGTCAAGATCTACATTTTGATCCGAATATAAGTGGGTTTTGGTGTTCTTGGAGTTTCCCTCTTGTGTGGCTCATCTTCTTCCTTTGAGGCAGGGATTCTTTCTACACTTTCATATGATATTTAGCTTAGATATTGTCTCTTGTGTAACAATGGTGTGATTTGGGGATATTTTAAACAAACCTAGGGTTTGGGCACAATAATGGAAAGAGGGGTTTTGGGTGTAGGTAAAATAGATGCTTGTGGGGTTTAAAAATGTGGTTGTGTTATGTCTAATTTGATGATTTTGGCACTTGGATAATATTTGGAAAAAGGGGGGAAGTTGCCCTAATTAGATCGACTATTATTTTGTGAAAATAATTGGAATTGACATTGAAAATGTGAAATTGAGAGGGTATTGATATGAATGGTGGGATTGGTTATGTATTAACTCAATCCTTTAGAAGTTTTGAATAAACTACCTATTTAAGATTTAATGGCTGTCTAGAAATAACTGTATTGGGCTATCGGTGGAGGATAGCTTTGATTGTTGTAGAAATTGCATGTGAATTAGGTAAATTGAAACTAATCTTTGATGGTTGTCATTGAATATGACCGTGTTTATATACATTGTATATGTATGTTTGTTAGGAAGTGAAAAGGGGATGTGCTTCATGTTTGATTATCTGTTTAAACACATTGCATATGTATAGATATTTGTTTGGGAGGAGAAAGGGGATGGACTCTATTATAATTAAGTTGGTCGGAGTGTCCTGGGTGAAAGTGCTGAAATTATACATGGGTGCCTAGCCCGCGGATGAAATATTCGTAAAATGGCAATTGTAGTGCTTGTATGGCCTACGTTTACATGGGTCCCGTTTGACGGCTGTTCGCGGACGAAATTTTCATGAAACAAGAAGTTTGAAGTGTTTATGCATATGTGTTGTGTGATTTGCAATTTATTGAGTTGTAGCCTCAATTAGTTTGTTGAGAAATAATGAAATTGACTCATGAATGGAGAACAGATAAGTGAATGGAATATAAATTGAAAGTGAATGGATAAAGGCTTGACATTGATACCTTATAAGTATTTAATGTTGAGAAAAGTTTTACCACATACATTGTTTATGCACTTGTACTTATAACTTTGCTAAGTTTCATATACCGTGTTAGATAATTTCTACTGGGTTGTGGCTCACCTTATTTGGGAATAACATTTTCAGGTAATGATGGCATGCTTCCTCTAAGGCAATAGCATGAGAGTGATCTTTGGGAAGCAAGAGCTTCATGTTTTGTTTATTTTTGCATAGCCTAGGGCTAAATATGTACTGAGCGAAACTCATTTTGTTGTAACCAAGTCAAGGCTTGGAAAGGTGTAAGCCAATAGGACATTTACTTATATTAAACTCTTTTGTATCTTTAACTTCATGTAATGAAAGGACTATTTACTCTAATATATGCGATTATTAATGTATATTTTGGGTCGTATCTAGTGTGTATTTTTGGGGCGTTACAACTCGGTATCAGAGCATACCGGGTTTGAATACTTTGCGTATGTGGAAAGTGGTTAGTACCACAATGGGTTTGTTTTGCTTGCTAGAGACTTAAGTGTAAACGATATGTATTTATGAGACAACATGCTTATGTGATTATTTGGGTATGGGATTGAACTTCTCAGATGTTGATTGGGTCTACGGGTTTCTAGGGGTCCTGTTAGAAAGACACTTGATCACTGCTATTTCTAATTGGAACTCTAGCAATGCCGCTGGACGGTCATTATCTGGAGATGAAATTCGTATGTGTTTACGTGATTAAGTGCTTATGTGGAGTGAATTATTATTGTCCAATGTATTAGGATGCGAGTGAGTTAGCTTTGGCATATTTGTAAATGTGCTAATCTCTTTTATTACCTTCATTAGGATGTCAGGACGTGGACGTGGTGGTGGTAGACGTGGTAGGTGTGGTAGGCGCGAGATGCCTATACCGGATGAGATTCCGACGCAGGAGGAGGGAGTTGGTCAGGCTAATGTGGCCAAACCAGTAGGTCAGTAGGCCATGGGTGCCTTAGCCCACGAAATGGCTGGAGCATTGAGGGAATCGATGGACATTCTCAAAGCTGAGAATCAAGTCCAGGCCCAAGTAGCTGAGGCATGGCCTTCTTTTCTGAAGAGGGAGTTCTTCCGGTCAAATCCGGATGAGTTTTTGGGAGACCCGAAGGAACCACTGAAGGCAGATGAGTGGTTGGAACAGATGGTTAAGACGTTCGAGATGCTTGGCATCGAAGATGGGGGTTTGAGAGTGACCTTGGCGTCCTTCCAGTTGAAGAGAGACGCGGGTCAATAGTGGAAGTATGCGCAGGGACGCATTGGAGGGACTTAGGAGACATTCGTTGACGCCTTCTAGGACAAGTACTTGCCTCCCACTGTCAGGAGAAGTTGAGGGATCAATTTTCTCGCCTCAAGCAGTTGAACACACCTGTGGCTGAGTTTGAAGCCACCTTCACTAGTTTGTCAAGGTTTGCACCGGAGTTAGTGGCGACTGAGGAGCATCGGTGTTTGGAGTTTGAGAAGAGGTTGAGGACCGGTCCCATGTTCCGAGTTGTTAGGTCTATGATTAGAGACTATGGGCGCCTTGTAGAGGCGGCAGCCCATCTTGAGACTATCATACAGGTTGAGGAGGAGAGGATGAGAGGCTCTAGGAGGAGTCAGGACAGTCAGGGGGACGGTAAGAGGCAGAGGGGTTCTCACCCTCACCAGTCCCAGGGGGTTCAGTCGAGGTCTACTTTTCCAGTGCCTAGCTCGGGTTCTGAGAGAGTTGGTCAGGGAGATGTGACTTGCTTCAAATGTGGCCAGTTGGGTCACAAGTCTTCAGCTTGCCCACAAAGAGGAGGAGGGTAGCGAGCAGCTTCGTCTTTGGCTCGTTCTCAGAGCCAGAGTCAAGGTAGAGGACAACCGCTCACTTGTTATCAGTGTGGCCAGGCGGGGCACCTGAAGAGATCTTGCCCACAGTTGGGTGGCACGTCTGGTGCGTCTGGTTCGAGACAGACACAAAGTCACCAGCCAGCACAGGCAACATAGGCCTCGAGGGCCAATCAGGGAGCTTCTTCAGCTCAGTCAGTGCAGCAGGCCTATGATTCGAGGGGTGAGCAGGTAGATCAGAGGCCAACAGGGCATGTGTTGTTGTTACCACGCCAGATCTTGTACCGGCTCCGTCTGTTGTAAGAGATACCTTTTTGTTTTGCAATTCAGTTGCTAGTGTGTTGATTGATACAGGTGCATCACATTCTTTTATCTTATCTGCATATGCATCGGTTTTGGGATTGGAGTTGGCACAGTTAGCATCTCCTATTTGTGTAGAGTCCTCTATTGGTGGTGAAGTTGTCTTGAGACAGGGGTGTCGGGGTTGTGATATAGAGGTGCTGGTTGTCGACTTCCATTTGCATTTGTTTTGCTTGACATGACTAGTTATGATGTTATTCTGGGTATGGACTAGTTATCGTCATACCGGGCCGTTATAGATTGCTACCGTCAGAGGGTTACTGTATGTACCTTGAGCGGGGATTGCTTTTATTTCTTGGGAGACCGGGTGGATAGAGCCTTATCACCGGTATATGATCCGCGTGGGCGGAGTGAACTTAGCTGTCTGCTCGCTAGCCTTCAGAGTAGTGAGTGTGATGAAGTCCGAGTTGAGTTGCCAAGGGTGGTTTGTGAATACCCTAATGTCTTTCCCGAGGACCTTACTAGTTTACCACCTCACCAAGAGATTGAGTTCTCTATTGACTTATTGCCTGGCATGACGTTGATTTCTATGGCACCATATCGGTTTGCACCTGCTGAGTTGAGTGAGTTGAAGGTTCAACTCCAGGAATTGTTAGATAAGGGTTTCATACGCCCTAGTACTTCGCCTTGGGGTGCACTGACTCTCTTTGCTAAAAAGAAAGATGGAGCCGTGCGACTTTGTATCGATTACCGGAAGTTGAATCAGGTGACCATAAAAAATAAGTATCCAATGCCTTGTGTAGATGACCTGTTTGATCAGTTGAAAGGGTCTTGTTGTTTCTCTAAGATAGACCTGAGGTTCGGTTACCATCAATTAAAAGTGAGAGAGGAAGATATCCCAAAGACGGCATTCCGTACGCGGTATGGCCATTACGAGTTCCTAGTAATGCCTTTTGGGCTAACCAATGCTCCAGCAGTGTTTATGGATTTGATGAACCGGATCTTCCGTGAGTTCCTAGACCGCTTCATGGTCGTCTTTGTGGATGACATCTTGATTTATTCATTCTCTGAGAAAGAACACGAGGAGCATTTACAAGTAGTGCTTGAGTTGCTTAGAGCCCATAAGCTGTATGCTAAATTCGAAATGTGTGAATTTTGGCTGAGGGAAGTTAAGTTCTTAGGCCTTGTGGTATCCGGGGAAGGGGTGACGGTAGACCATCCAAGGTAGAGGCAGTGCAAGGTTGGGCACAACCTAAGAATGTCTTCGAGATTCGTAGTTTTCTAGGGTTGGTGGGGTATTACTGGAGATTTGTGAAAATTTTCTATAAACTAGCTTCTCCTTTGACTAGGCTGACGAGAAAGGGGATTAAATTTGTGTGAGAAGAGACTTGTGAGGAGTCGTTCCAGGAACTTAAGATTAGACTCACCACTGCCCCATTTTTAATTATCCTGGAGAGGGGTTTGGGCTATTCAATTTATTGTGATGCTTCACGGGAAGGCTTGGGTTGTGTTTTGATGTAGGAGGGGAAGGTAGTAGCCTATGGCTCACGTCAGTTGAAAACACACGAGAGGAACTATCCCACTCATGACCTAGAGTTAGCAGCAGTGATATTTGCCTTGAAGATTTGGAGGCATTATTTGTACGGTGAGAAATTTGAAGTATTCTCTGATCACAAGAGTCTGAAGTACTTGTTTACCCAAAAAGACTTGAATTTGAGGCAGAGAAGGTGGATGTAGTTCATAGAGGACTATGACTTTGAGTTGTATTATCATCCCAGGAAGGCCAATGTAGTGGCCGACGCTTTGAGTAGGAAATGAATTAGCAGTGTGGCTTGTATCGCCATTCGGGAATGGGAGATGTTGGGTACTCTTGGTGAGTTCGACTTGAATCTTGGCGAATCTGTTGAGTCTGCATCCCTGTTTACGGTAGTTGCCCAATCTACGCTTGTGAACCGAGTGTTAGAGGCGTAGAGGGATGACCTTGAGGTGGAAGTCCTTAGGGAGAAGATCTCCAATGAGAAAGTAGAAAAGGGTCTGAATGTGTATCCCGACCAGAGTGTGAGATACCGTGACCGTTTGTTCGTGCCGGAGTCTTGCCGAGAGGAAGTACTCCGAGAGTTTCACTGCTCACACCTTGCGGTGCATCTGGGAGGCACAAAAATGTATCACGACCTGAGTCGCCAGTTTTGGTAGAGAGGTATGAAGAAAGATGTAGCTGTGTTTGTATCGAAGTACCTTACTTGTCAGCAAGTGAAGGCCGAGCATTATAGGCCAGCGGGTTTGTTGCAACCCTTGCCTATAGCTGAGTGGAAATGGGAACATGTCACGATGGATTTTGTTGTGGGCCTTCCGAGGACTCAATGGGGTAGTGATGCCATTTGGGTGGTAGTTGACCGGTTGACCAAGTCCGCGCACTTTATTCCTATGCGCGTGAGTGATTCGGTAGACCATCTTGCTGACTTGTATATCAGGGACATAGTGAGGTTGCACGGGGTCCCTGTAATGATCGTTTCGGATAGAGATCCGCGTTTCACAGCTCGGTTGTGGCAGAGCTTGCAGAGTGCCTTGGGCACTAGATTGACCTTTAGTACTGCGTATCATCCTCAGACTGACGGGCAATCTGAGCGTACTATCCAGATCCTTGAGGATATGCTTCGAGGTTGTGTCATTGACTTCAAGGGGTCGTGGAAGAGGCACCTGCCCTTAGTGGAGTTTGCCTATAACAACAGCTTCCAATCGAGTATTGGCATGGCACCGTTTGAGGCCTTATATGGTCGACTTTGTAGATCTCCTGTATTTTGGGCCAAGGTGGGTGATGCACCTTTGTTCGGCTCAGAGTTAGTTCGGGAAACGACGGAGAAGGTGGCACTCATTCGTAAGAGGTTGATTACGGCTCAGAGTCGCTAGAAAAGTTATGCCGACCGTAGGAGGAGGCCCTTGTCTTTTGAGGTGGGAGACCATGTGTTCCTAAAAATATCACCTAGGCGGGGTTTGATGAGATTCGGGAAGAGTGAGAAGTTATCCCCTCGGTTCATTGGGCCTTTTGAGATCTTTGAGCGGGTCAGAGAGGTTGCTTATCGGTTGGCGTTGCCGCCACAACTTTCCGGAGTGCATGATGTATTTCATATTAGTATGCTTCAGAAGTACGAACTGGATCCATCGCACGTGTTGGATTGGACCGACTTGGAGGTAGATGAAGATGCCTCATATGAGGAGAGACCGGTGAGAGTCTTGGATAGACGGGATCAAGTTTTGCAAGGCAAGACGATTCCCTTAGTTAAGGTTTTGTGGAAACATCACGGAGTTGAGGAAGCAACTTGGGAACGTGAATTGGAAGTCCGTGGAAAGTATCCAGACTTATTTGTTGATGTTTGATTTTGTATTGAAATTTCGATTATGGTAATGAAAAGTCTGAACATTGTATACGTTTCAAGTTATGAGGACATTGTATATATTATGAGCATTTCGGAAACATGGATTTTATATATAAACATTGCATATGTTTTGAGAATGTGAAATATTGAGTGTTATATCACTTTTGGAAGCATTGTATATGCTAGATAAATTTTGAAAATACGGAATTGGTTTAACATTGTAAATGTTTTGGGAAATTGTAAATTTCATTTTAATGTGGGACGTGTGCATTGAGTCGGTGAGAATGGATGACCGGAGGATGGGTCATGGTATTGAATTTGTGGGAAAGATATTGTTGGAAATAGTTTAACTATATCTTGGCTTGTAATTTCGGGGACGAAATTCCTTAAGGAGGGGAGGTTATAGAGATTTCGGCTTTGACCCATTACTTATTGTATTTCGGACTCGGGTTGGTATGGTTTTGAATAGTTATTTTATCTCTTTTCCTTGTTTTTCCCTTCATTTGAGTTATCGGGTTGTAGTTGTGCATTTGGGACAGGTTGGTTGCTTGTATTTCAAAACCAGTGCTGCCTAGATTTTGGTCTTTCTGCTCGAGCGGGCATTCTCGCGCTCGAGCGGGCTTCACAAATCTGCTCCTCCGCTCGAGCGGCCATTCTTGCACTCGAGCGGGATTTGTCGACCCTCAATACTTTTGCAGAGTGCATTGGACGCTCGAGCGTCCAGTCCCACGCTCAAGCGGGGACCTTCGTCTGTAAAACTTCTAGAAATGTGCATTCCACGCTCGAGCGCCAAATTTCACCCTCGAGCGGAACTTTGTGTCTGACACTCGAGCGGACTACGTGTATTTCAGTCCGAGAAGATGACATTTTGAATCACTTTTTCATATCTCTCTGTGGCTTGCCTTTTTTCGCGCCCCCTTTCGGAAGGTTTGAAATGAAGGCCTCACAATTCGGACTCCCGCGGTTCTAAATCTAGTCTCACAAGTGCAATGTGAAACTGATAAATGCAAAAGAGTCCAAATCTGGCTAATCTTTTTGAAAAATCGATTTTAAATCAAATAATGCCAAAATTGGACTGCTTTGCCAGATATAGAGCCGCCACCTAAATATTTTTTGTTTTGGGGAAATTTAAGAAACCCTGACTCGTGCCGAAGGCCACGTGTCCGTCATCACCAAAGTTGCCTCGACTCGGAAACGTAGGTACAAGAGGGGAAGGTCATGAATTGAGCACCCCCGCTCACTTGATCAAAGATCGGCCTCTACTAATCATGATATGATTTTTTTATAAACATTATGTGTTCTTATTTCGGTTATTAAACTAGCTTTACTATGTGATGCGCACAAGCAAATATAGACTAGTTTGCTCAATTTGGAACAATTCAACTCGTGTTTGTTTGCGAAAATTGTTTGAATTTGCCATCTCAAGTGGGCTTAAAGTTGCGGATTTGCCACCAAATATAGTGGGCTTAAAACATGATTTGCCACTCAACAAAGTGGGCTCAAAACATACATTCGTTGAATCTTTCCAATTCAAACAACAAGCCTTCATCCATAGGCATTCATGCAGTTTAGCATTTAAGCACATAGTCTCATGGCAAGCATGCTAATCATGGGAACATTGACACTTATGCAAGTATGCTAAAGCGTAAAAACTCACCTAGTACTCCAAGCTAGGAAAACACAAGTTCGTGAAATATGCATGATTCCTAACTATAGAAGATGCCTAATGCAACACATGCAATATGCGATTAATATGCTCGGCTACTAATATGACTTACGGCTTGATTTGAACAACATGCGATTAAACACGTATTCAAATAAGTATATTGAAATGACAATGTAGTTTGAATGATGCACTGAGCCTTGGTGCATGCAATACAAATGAATGGATGGAAGCATAAGGTATGCTAATTGAAATATGTCCCCAATCTAACCATCGAAAGCGATTAAATAAAAAGAAGAAAGATGTGGGGTTGGAAAATATACACACACACATGCATACTTATTACAACATTACGCCCTCGCGAAGGAGGGTCTGAATGAATAAGAGCTAAGCTAATCTAAGTTAAGCTAATCTAATTAAGCTAATTAGACTAATTATTACAAATCAAATGAATAACTAGTTAAACTAATTACTAATTATTACAACACTTTAACTAACTAGCAAACTAATTAATTAAATTACAATACAAATGTACACGAACTAATAATTAAGACATTAAACTATGCTGCCATTGCTTCGCCTCGGGACGTGAAAGATGCACATGCTCGGTTTTGGTCCGAAAAGACCTTCGTTTTGCTCTTGAAAGCCTTTGTTTGCAGGGTTGAGAATTTCCAGAATCTTTCTGCTCCATCTTACCAAAACCAACTAAGGTTTACATCAGTGGCCTGCCGGCCATCTGCCGGCCAAAAAGGTGTATTGCTGGCGATTGATGATGCATTGCGGGCCACTGATGATGCATTGCCGGCCACTGATTCATTGGATCACCATGCTGCAACAGAGTACAGACAGAGCAAGAAAGAGGGTTTTTCCAAGAGTTGTATGCACAATTCACCTCTCCTCTTCATAGACAAATCCAAGGAATTGTGAACTTAAACCACAAACCACCAATCAAAGCAATTTCATTGCATGATGGCTTGTGATTCAAGGTGTGCAAGCTTAATAAATGCAAAACAAGACACTTAAGAACCATCACCTATCATGCATGATCAAGGGTAATGGAGACCTAGGAAATTTGAGACATTTCATCACTTTTAAGTATGAAATGTCCCATTTTCCTTGTGCTCAAACTAACGTCTGATTTGAACACATACAATACAACACAAAGAGATGCTTATCTTGCCTCTTTTACTTATCAATTTTGTTTACACATTTTAATTACCAAATCATTCTTTAATCAATTTGTCCATTGGTGAGTATCCTCTAAGGTGAAGGAAGTGTCAACCAAGGGATAGTGTAAGGTAAGAGAGAGATCATACCTTTGATAATGAACCCTCAAAGAGGATTAAACCATTGAGAATGACCTCAATCTCAAGCTTAAAGGATCCCAAGTTTGAAACAACCCTCGAAAGTAAATGAAAGAGTGAAGCAAAGAGGGAGGTTGCAGAGATTTAGGTGCTGAAATTGAGTGATAAAAGCACTAAAAACATGTAGCCAAGTCACACCAATGATGTTTAAAGCTTTAAAACAACAAGCTAGTGCAAGGATTTACACTACAACTACAAAAAACAAAGTTCAAATGAACCAAACAGCCCAAAACAGAGCTAAAACAGGCTATTTTAGAGGCTAAAACATGCTGGACTTAAGCTAAGTTAAGCTAGAAAAGCATGCTAACATGTAAGGCTAACTAAGCATGCAATCAAGACACAAGGAGGGGAGGCTAACCCCTCCAATTTTGGACTTCAAAAATGAGATTTTTGTATTAAAAAACCTCTGAAATTCGTGGTTAAAAGGCCCAAAAGGGTTGGTTTGAAAGTGATGGATAAAGGCACAAAAGCTTTATAAACTAAGAAACAAGAAGGGTGAACCACCCCCTAACTAAAAAGGGGCTCAAACCACAATTTTTAAGCCACAAAAACAGAACTTTTTACAATTCAAAACCAGTCCCAAAAACAATTGAAAAAGATAGAAAAACAAGTATTGAAAACAAGATAACAAGACTAGTATTCTACCTCTTGAAGCAAAGAACACTTTAGGCACAAGTTCAAGCCAAAACCACCTTCAAGAGCTCCAAGAAGGTCCCAAGGAACCTCAGCTCAAAGGTGAGAGGATTTGGTTTAGGAGAAGTAGGTAAAAGTGTAGGGAAACTAGGCAAACACACACAATTTTACAAGAGAGAGAGAGAAAAAAAAATTTTATGTCTCAAATTTTTCTAACCTCTACACATGAGAGAAAGGGGTCTTATATATAGAAAACACAAATTTCCCTCACAAACATCCAGCCACACACGTGTAGGAAGATGCATGAATCTGTGTAACTTGCTGGCACAAAATATCTATAACATACAATGGTGGCCGGTAAGGCTTTATTGATGGCAGACAATCCACATCAATGGCTGGCAAAGGAGAAGTGGTGGCCGGTAGCCTCCAAGGATGGCCGGCAGGCCATTAGGAACTTCAGGTTGAAAAGACCCAGGCATGGTCCAAAGATGAGACAAAATGGATGCAGGGTTTGAAATGCTCAAAGCTGTGGCATTCCACAAGAGACTTCGAGCTTTCGGCAATCAAACAGACTCATCATCGAATGTACCTGCAAGAACATCCAAGTCTTAAAGGGCGGTCAAAAATGGGGTGTCTACACACTCTCTCTAAAACTTTCCAAAAAGCTTATTCTTGAGTTTCTCTCTCTACAATTCACATTCTCTTTTGGATTTCATCTAGATCCATCCATCTTTGCACCCTAGTGCCTTTGAGAAAAAGGTAGAGCTCGTCACATTTTGATCCGAATAGAAGTGGGTTTTGGTGTTCTTGGAGTTTCTCTCTTGTGTGGCTCATCTTCTTCCTTTGAGGTAGGGATTCTTTCTATACTTTCATATGATATTTAGCTTAGAAATTGTCTCTTGTGTAACAATGGTGTGATTTGGGGATGTTTTAAACAAACTTAGGGTTTGGGCACAATAATGGAAAGAGGGTTTTTGGGTGTAGGTAAAATATATGCTTGTGGGGTTTAAAAATGTGGTTGTGTTATGTCTAATTTGATGATTTTGGCACTTGGATAATATTTGGAAAAAGGGAAAGTTGCCCTAATTAGATCGACTATTATTTTGTAAAAATAATTGGAATTGACATTGAAAATGTGAAATTGAGAGGGTATTGATATGAATGGTGGGATTGGTTTTGAATTAACTTAGTCCTTTAGAAGTTTTGAATAAACTACCTGTTTGAGATTTAATGTCTGTCTAGAAATAACTGTATTGGGCTATCAGTGGAAGATAGTTTTGACTGTTGTAGAAATTGCATGTGAATTAGGTAAATTGAAACTAATCTTTGATGGTTGTCATTGAATATGACTGTGTTTATATACATTGTATATGTATGTTTGTTAGGAAGTGAAAAGGGGATGTGCTTCATGTTTGATTATCTGTTTAAATACATTGCATATGTATGCATATTCATTTGGGTGGAGAAAGGGGATGGACTCCATTATAATTAAGTTGGCCGGAGTATCCTGGGTGAAAATCCTGAAATTATACATGGGTGCCTAGCCTGCGAACGAAATATCCGTAAAATGGCAAATGTAGTGCTTGTATGGTCTACGTTTACATGGGACCCGTTTGACGGCTACCTGCGGACGAAATTTTCATGAAACAAGAAGTTTGAAGTGTTTATGCATATGTGTTGTGTGATTTGCAATTTATTGAGTTGTAGCCTTAATTCGTTTGTTGAGAAATAATGAAATTGACTCATGAATGGAGAATAGATCAGTGAATGGAATATAAATTGAAAGTGAATGGATAAAGGCTTGAAATTGATACCTTATGAGTATTTAATGTTGAGAAAAGTTTTACCACATGCATTGTTTATGCACTTGTACTTGTACCTTTGCTAAGTTTCATATACTGTGTTAGATGATTTCTACTGGGCTATGGCTCACCCTATTTGGGAATAACATTTTCAAGTAATGATGGCATGCCTCCTCCAAGGCAATAGCATGGGAGTGATCTTTGGGAAGCAAGAGCTTCATGTTTTGTTTATTTTTGCATAGCCTAGGGCAAAATGTGTACTGAGCGAAACTCATTTTGTTGTAACCAAGTTAAGGCTTGGAAAGGTGTAAGTCAATAGGACATTTATTTATATTAAACTCTTTTGTATCTTTAACTTCATGTAATGAAGGGACTATTTACTCTGATGTATGTGATTATTAATGTATATTTTGGGTTGTATCTAGTGTGTATTTTGGGGGCGTTACACCAACATAAACATATTCAGTATCATGCAATTAATACTCTGGTAAATGAAATCCCATAACACCTAACTGACACAGCCAGCTCGTTCCCTAATATGCTTGAGGATGCATAGTCTACACTATATATAATACAGAAAAATGATTTGCAAATAGAATTTTTGAACAAAAAACACCACCAGAATAATGTGTCAATGGCAACATTGAAATAATAAGCCACTTTTATGAGGTTTTTGGTTTGAAATGAATGAATATTAATATGATACATCATTTTGTATAAATTTTATGTATTTGTATATTAATAACAAGTGAGGAATTCAAAGTTGTTTAGTAAGAAAATAAATAAGAAACCCAAATATGCTAAAAAAATTTATAACAAAATTTAAATTTGAAGAAAAAAATTATACATAACAAGGATTAAACAAAAAAACAAGAACCAAATTAAGTCCAAAAATTTTCACAAAATTAGCAAACAAACCTGACACTTTCAATCCCAACTGGACTAAAACAGAACAAAAAAAAAAAAAAGAAAAAAAAAAAGAATTTGCTTGAAATTCAAATTCCCCTTTACTCCCAACTCCTAGCATTCACTCAAAACATAACCCTTAGCAATTTCACTCAAATTTGAGTTTATCATTGGAGTGCTTCATATCACATGAATCTTTTTACTCAAACGTGTACTGAATTTGAGTATTAAATTATAAAGTAAGGGTTGGAGATGACCTAAGGCTTGGAAAAAAACATTACTAGGTCAATCACCCCTAATTTTACGAAATCTCGGGAAACAAACTGAGAGGAAATGAAGAGATTTTTGTAAAAATCTTTTCTGACGGTTTTGATCTTGGCACTGGCGTGACGGGCATCATTGATGGTCTTCTCGTCCTTGCGGGTGGTGGCGACGAGGGCCTTTTTGCGGATCACCACTGGTTCCCAATCCTGAGAGATGTGTCAAAGTCCTGACATATTATTAGGGTTATCTGATTCTTTTCTCTGCTACTACTATTCTGTTCTTCAAGCTCTTTGAATTTAGGGTTAGGGTTAGGGTTAGGGTTAGGGTTAGGGTTAGGGTTTTTCGAGTTGGAGGAGATAGATATAGGATAGATTGATGCTGTTGACTGATCGCTACTTTATGAACACATAAATTCATAAGAATATCTCCAATTATTTATTTATTTATTTATTAAATTTGTTCATTGATTGTGATAAAAAAATTTATTAAATATTTACAATTTTCTAACTTATTCTAAAAATCTTATTTCATCGATTACGTGAAACAAATTGATATCCATTCCTTATCTTTTAATAATTTTATCAAATTTAAGTGAAAATAAAGATAATTGATAATTTGATTAATGATTTGATTTATCCCTTATTTGATGAAATTTTAAGTATAATTTTTATGTGATAAATAGACTAAATCTCATTCCCACTAAGGATTGAATACGACAAAATATTTGTTTTTAAATAAATTTACAATTTAAATATTTATTGTTTTATTTTTAAAAATAAATGTAGTGAAACTATGAATTATCTATGCATTAAAACTTAAAACATAAATTGATTAAATCATCAAAATGAGACTCATAATAAATTCACGGAGCCAAATTGCATCATTGAGTCTACTAAGAGAAATGGAGACAAGCCACTTTCCTTCTTTTATTTATTTATTTATTTTTTTTTTTTGTAGACATGATCAAATTGAAAAATTAAAATTTGAATGTCTTGCTATGCAGCATTGTATAAAACATAAAATGATAAAATTATTAAACAAATACATTAGTGACATTAAATTTTCCACAATATGTGACGCAATAGAAATGATTTTTTTAATAATTCGATATTCGACCCATTAAACCGCAACTAATTTAAGAATCAATTATTAAACTGATTTGATGAGTGTCATTCTTCATATTTTATACTCACATTAGGGTGTCTATAATATTTTTCTCTTATGATCTAAAGAGAAATGTGCATGTAGTTTAATGGTAGAATATTTGTATTCAAAGGAGAGGTTACATATTTGACCCTTGTTCAAACCAGGCCATTCCTATTTTCTTTCCTCTCTCCCCTTAGGCCAAACACACATACCTGTTTTTTGATGTACCAAGAAAATGAAAAAAATATTATACTAAATAATGATAAATAATAATATTGAACACTTTAATAAACTTCCTAAGTTAAGCATGCCATTTGCACTTAAATTTTTTAGTATAAATTGTTGGAAATGGTTGGAAAATTTTGGGTAAAACCAGAATTTTTTTAACTTTGGTCTATTATTTAGGTGGGACCCGAGCGTCAAAGTTGGCGGGTCAAAGTGGTAACGCGTTCTATGCCGCGTTGTGATTCATGATGTATATTTGGTTGCTCAAAACCATTACCGAGTGAATAGGAAATTGAAGCCAAAGTATGCTCCATGGAAATGGAGTTTTGGCGAAAAATCCTTAAAGGTTTGAATAAGGCTTGTCCCACATTGATTTGGTAGGAAGTTTTGATGGGTTTATAAAGCATGGGATTGGAACTTGGGGTGTGCCCCAAGGGGTACCCAAGTGTTTTAGAGAGGGAGGTTATGGGCAAAATGGGCTAGACCCATTGGACCCAAAAATCACCACACGCGCGCGCCATCCGTCTAACTGGGCTTGGGCACGGGTGCATGGTGTGAGGTTGGGTTTGACTTGTCCGGCCCAATACCTATCTTTTTAAGTCAAAAACATTTGAATTTAATTTTATTTTTTGGAAAAATAAAATCCAGAATTCAAATTAATTCCAGAAATAAACTGGTCCGGTTTTTTTGTACACCAAATAGGTCCTACCCGTTTTTATCTGTTTGAATTTTGAACCCAACAGACTTAAATCTGTTTAATTCAAAACCAAACAGGTTTCATACCTGTTCAAACAGGTTTGCACCTGTTTAATTCAAAACCTGCAGCCACCAATCCATCTATAAATAGGACAACCCTCATTTGATGTTTCATTCAGAAATTTCATACTTCACCTCTGCAAATTTATTCTTCATTTTGCTGCATTTAATTTTTGTGAGAAGGAGTATAAACACTTAGTGTGTTCGTTAGGCAAACAATTTGTAGTGCTGCTATTTTTGTAGTTGATCATTTCATCCTGGGATATAGACGTCCACATTCTAAAAGCACCGAGGAGAGGACGAATATGTCTTAAGGACACAGTGTCAAACACTGGACTTGATCAGAATAATATTCAAGATATTAATCAAGTAAGTTATTTATTTATTTTTCTGTTTTTATTATTTATTTAAATCAGATTTTAATTTTGTTTTTGTAACAAAATAAAATCTGTTTTTATTTATTTAATTCTTTTTCTAGTTTGATTTTTGTAATCAAACATTCATTCTCCTTTCCTATATTTCTTTTATATTCTGTTTGTCGTTTAGTACCCAAACAGAATTAATTAATTTAAATACAGTGAAGATTGTCCAACATAAATTATTTAGAACACCTTTATCAGAATAATCTAACAAGATTTTGAAGTGACATGTGAGGTTTGAAAAATTTGTAATGTAAAATTGATCACAAGTAGTTCAATGAAAAGCTAGAAAAAAATCCACACGAAGTAGCTTAGTGGCTAGACCATGTACTATATATTAGGAGAGTAGGAGATCATAGATTTAACTTCCCCCTCCCCTTCCAATATATCAAAAACAAAACCAAAATCGATGGGAAAAAAAGAAATGAAGACAATTTTATTTTATTTTATTTTTGAGAAATAATTATGTTTTTATATTTCGATTTGTAACAATTTAAAAGAAAACCTGTATACACTATGTAGGCATAAAACTTAACAACTAATTTCTTGGGTAAAAGAAATGTTCTCAAGCTTGCCATTCTTCTAAATTCCTTCCTTTCTCTAACCAAATTTTGAAAATTATAGCCGTTATTATAGCGACCCCGGTCTTTTCCATTTGGTTGTTGTACCCGGACTTATGTTCCGTAGATTCAGTTGTTATTTTATTGTTGTTGTTGCCCTTTAATTCCTTATTTTGAGTTATGGGTTGTGTTGGGCAGGTTTGTTACAGGTTGGTTGGGTTGGAAACCAAGTGTTGCTGTCCAGATTTCTGGACCTTCGCTCGAGCGAGGAGTTGGTCGCTCGAGCGAGCTGTTGTTTTTGTCCTTCGCTCGAGCCAGGGTTTGGTCACTCGAGCGAGAGTCTGCGTCTGGGCTTAGGACCTGAGAGTTGTGTTTCTTGGCTCGAGCGAGCTTTTATTCGCTCGAGCGAGCGAGGTGTATGTATTCGAGTTCTTCGCTCGAGCGAGAAGTTCTTCGCTCGAGCGAGCTTCTGGGTTGCAGACCTGAAGCATCGAGTTTTTGGCTCGAGCGAGCTTTTCTTCGCTCGAGCGTGGATTTCTTGTGTCTGGTCGCTCGAGCGACCAAGTCTTCGCTCGAGCGAGCCTGTCCAGTTTATATAGGCAGCAGCGGGTTTTAAACAGTTTTTCTTGATCTTTTTGGATTCCAAACCCTAAGGTCCGACTTCTCTCTCTCCCTACTCATCTTCTCTCTTAGATTTGATCTATTTAGAGTGTGATTCTACCCTAGTTGCTTTGTTAATAAGAGAGTGTGAGTCGAGGGTTTCAGTTTAATCTGAACTTTTGGTGGTTTGGAGCACTTTGGAGTTTGGGGCTTCATCTACATATTCTTCATTCGGGTTAATTTCTTCGAGGTAGGGATTTCCTACTCCATCTTATAGGTTTTAATCCTAAGTTTTGGTATTTCTGATATGTTGGGTTTATTTGGTAATATTGAGAAAAGCTAGGGTTGTTTTATAATTTAAAAAGCCCTAATTGTTGTAATAAAATTAATTCATATAATTAATTTTGGAAAAGGTGTGGAAATTGATTAAATTCATAATATTGGGAAGTTATGAGATGGAATGATGTAGTTGGGTAATTTAACCACTCAGCTTTGAAATTGAGATTATATATGTGTTGAGACATTTATTTCCTGTTTAGAAATAACCGTTTTGGGCTATCGGTGGAGGATAGTCATGATTGTTGTAGACAATGCATGTGGATTAGGGAAAACTGAAACTAATCAATTGATTAGGATGTTGTGTATAAAGGTTGGAATAATACATTAAATTTATGTATTGAATTATTGTGTATATGACTCTGTGTTGATATGCATTACTTGTGTATGGGAGGAGATAGGGGATGTACTCCACGGTTTAGGGGAAGATAGGGGATGTACCTCTAAACCGGTTAATGTTTAAGGGAAGATAGGGGATGAACCCAGGGTCGCAGCTCATATGCTCGCCCATTACAGTTTTGATACAGCTCTTATGCTTATCTACTGGATTATTTGTTGTTTGATTTGATACATCACTAAAATGTGTATCAATTGGGAAGTATGGAAGTGAGTTTTGATTGAGATTGATACAACACTAACATGTGTATCCGTTATGATATAAGAAAGGTTTAACTTGATTTGTTATCCCTGTTGAATTGGTAATATTTTAATAAGAGATGAAACCCCTGTTGAGTTATTTGGCCAGGTTCTGAGCCATATCCGTATATTTGGGAAGTGAAATGTGTCATAGACATTAGTGTCATGAAATTGTATATTGATGTAATTGACTATCTTGTGATTGACCAACTATCGAATGCTACTGCTTTAGTTAATACTTATACTTGGTTTAGTATTTTTCTACTGGGCTGTGGCTCACCCTATATGGGAACATCATTTTCAGGTTCAGGTGATGGGCTACCTCCAAGGAATTAGCTTGGGAGGACTTAGAGTTGAAGACTCATTTTAGATTAGTTGTTATTTGCTTTATTTGATATTACATGTATGGACTCAAGCCAAGGGCTTAACTTGTAAATGAGTTAGTACTCATTCTTTTGTGTCCAAGTGTTGGCTTGGAAAGATGTAAGCCCATAGGGCATTTACTTTCTTTATTACATGTAATGTCTTTTAATAAGTTTACTCTGATGAATGGAATAATACTCTTATTTTCTTATAATGATGCATGTTAATTTTATATATTATGGGTTTATTTTTGAGGGCGTTACAGTTATCACCATCCAAAATTAAAACTCTACAATCTTATGCAAATCTCATATAAAATCATTCATAGATTTAAAATCAACTCAAACAAAATCATTCATACACTATATACATTTGATTTTAGAGAATTTGGGAGAGAAGATCTTTGATAGATTCTAGCAAATCCGGAGATGTCTAATTCAACAAGGTGTGCAACTTGCAAATATCTAAGAAGAAGATGCTCTCAAGATTGTGTTTTGGCACCATATTTCCAAGCAAATAATCCAGAAAGATTTTCTTGTGTCCATAAGATCTATGGCGCTAGCAATGTTACTAAGTTATTAGAGGTAAGAGAAATCGTGTTATATATTAGTATTATTGTAACAAGCCCGCGGGGGACCTCGCTACAGTTCGGACTCCTTTTTGTTTTGTTGCGGTTCTTAATCTGAACCAAAGAGTCCAACTCTGGCAAATCGTTTGAGAAAACAGATTTTTGAAAAGTAGTGCCAAACATGGACTGCTTTGCCAGATACAGAGTTGCCACCTAAATATTTTTTAATTGGGGAATTTAGAAAACCCTGACTCGGTGCCGAAGGCCACGTGTCCGTCATAACCAAAGTAGTCTTGGCTCGGGAGCTTGGGTACGATCGGGGAAGGTCAGCTATGAGCACCCCCTTTCGCCCAGTCCGAAGACCGGCCTCTACTAACCGTGATATCCGATTTTGAAAACATTATGCGTTCTTATCCCAATTATTAGCCTAGAATTACTATATTATGCGCACAGCAAAACAAGTATAGACTAGATTGCCTAATTTGGAAATAAGCATTGCATATCCGTTTTCTTGAAAATGCTTTGGAATTTGCTACTCGCAAGTAGGCTAAAATACGGATTTCAATGAGTTATTCCAACTCAAGCAATCCAACTCCACCCACAGGCATTCAAACAGTTTATCACATAAGCAACTAGCCACATGGTAAACATGCTGTCATGTTAACATTCACACGCATGCGACATGCTAAGGCATAAATACTTACATCGTACTCCGTGCCAAAAAAATAAACTGGTTAGCAAACATGCATGACCTAGTTCATGTTAAAGTGACTAATGCAACACAGGTAGGGATGCAATTTAGAATAGGCTTGGCTAACCCTAAAGATGGCATATGGAATGCACTTCATTCGATGCACGTATTCAATTTGGAATTGAAAGTACAATGCAGTTTGTATGATGTACCGAGCCCGGTGCATGTAAACAACTGTATGGATGCACGCATGCATAGCATAAGGTATGCTAAAATAAACGTGCCCTAATACTAACCATTAAAAGCAGGTAATATAAAAGGGAAGAAAGAAGTGGGGGTTGGAAGACATACAAACCACTCACCCACACTTATTACAAATATGCCCTCGCTCGGAGGGACCAAAAGAATAATACAGATTAATTAGCTACGCAAACTAATTAAAATATTACAGTCCAACTAATTAATCAAATAAATTAATTAATCTAATTAAAGCAGTAAACCGCCTCGAGATAGGGCCGGATGCAACGCATGCTCGGGACTTGCTCGGAATTGCACTGCCATGCTTAGATTGCCTCTGTTTTCCCTGCTTTGCATCTCAGAAGACTGCCAAAGTCTCAGGAGTGCCTCCCAGGACACTGAGGGACATCATCGGCTGAGTAGAACTTCCACCGGCATCAGAATGAAGTCACCGGCACAAAATTCATCCATCGGCCATCAATAGACTGCCGGTCGGCACTAAATACTGCCGGCCGGCACTGAATGTCTGCAGAACCTGCAACTCACAGCAGCAGAGGGCAAAAACTTGCATGGCAATGTAATTCCAACAATGTGTGCACCAATCATGCCCCTTATCATATTTGTGATTCAAAGGGGCATGTGCCTCGATTCTCGGGCCACCAATCACGCATTTCCATGCATGATGGCCCAAAGAACCAAATGTGCAACTTCTATTTCAAATGCATGCAAACCAAACAAACACACAAGGGTGCTAAGCCTCTATCATGACTTGGTCAAGAGGTAGAGCATGCATGTTTATGTGATGCAATCCTAGACATGTCAACTAGTATGCAATCATGCCAATGCAAAGGAGCATACAAGCTAACAAACATACAAGGCATGAAACACCAATGTCAACCATCAAGTATGCAAGGTGCAATGTGGGTGTCTAAGCATGCAAACAAGCATGTGACTTCATTCAATCATGTTAGTCCTAACATGCATTTACTTACCAATACATTACAACACTCAAGGAGCATATGCAAGCAACAAGAGGATGGACTTGCACATAGGTTAGGCAGCTCTAAACAAGCCTAAAATCAGTGGCCAAATGCCATAGAAGTGAAGGCTAAGATATATGCAACACATGCACACATGCAAGCATACATAATCCAACACTTAGGCATAAACAAGCAACTCTTAAGAACACTTAAAAGAGGCTAACATGGACACATTAACATGCATATATAAGCTTTATAATCATGTTGGACATGGTGCCAAACCAAGCAACAAAATAGACTAAGCATGCAATAAATGGTCCAAGCATCCAAGGCAAGCCAAAGGAGACCTAAACCATGGCTAAGCCAACCAAGCCTCACAAGGCCAAGAAGGCTTAAAACAGGTCTAAGGCAGCCCTATACCATACAAAAGGGACCTCCTAGATGGCATCTAAGTGGCTCTAGAGCAAGGCACACACAATGACCAAATCATTAGGCATACAACATATGCTTTCAAAACTTCGAAGAGGCATGCAAGGCAATCATTCAAGCTTGTCTAAGGGACTGAAATAGCATGCTAAATGGTTCCAAACCATTGAAAATAATGCAAGCAAGGCATGCTATACTTTCATGCTCTTAAGGCCAACAAGCCAAATGCAAAGAGGCTATGTGATGCAAGCTAAGATCGACCAAAGTAACCATGGACAGACCTTATTCATGGAAAAATAAGCATACAAGCTTCATGAATCTAAGCCTAAAACATGTTAGAATAGAGCACACCCAACCTATGCATGTTAAAGGACTAAAGAGGCATTACAAACATCTATGCAAAACATGCAAGGAGTACTAAAACCAATGATACAAAGTTATAATATGGCAATATGAGCACAAAATACAGCCATGGCATAACCAACAAACAACCAAACATGAGGCTCCCTCAAGAGGCAAAATAGGTCCTTTTCAAGGACAACAAGGAGAGGGGTGACCCTCTCCTTCTTGGGACTTCAAGGCATCATCTTCACCACTGAAATCCCTCAAGATTCAGTGGTGTGAAGAGACCCCAACACCAAAATCCCGGAGCTCTCACAAAATAGCACAAAATGAGGCCTTTTCAAGGCCTAAGGGTGGTCAAACCTCTCCAAAGCACAAAACACTCTTAACCAACAATAAAGAGGACTAAAAAATAGAACTTTTTTGTATTAAATGCTAAGCACAAAAACAGTTCTAAACTATGCAAAAATGGAGTGCAAAAATGGGGTAAAAAAGGGTAGTTTCTTACCCTGAAGACCACCTTCACAAAGGTTGATGTTGTTGCTTCCTTAAGCTCAAATCCAACCAAAAACTTCAAGAACCAGCCCTTAGAACCTCAGTAACCGAAGGAAGGTGAAACACTAGGTGCTTGTGTGCAATAATATGGATTAAAGCACCTAGTGTAGAAACAAGAGAAGAAAAGAGAGATAGGATAGATACACAAGTTCTACCTAGAACCAGAGCTTCTCTCTGTCTTTTCTCTCAAAATGCCTAATTTTTCTAACCCTTGAGCCAAGAGAAGAGAGCCCTCTCTTATAGGCAACAAAGCTTACAAGCTAAGCAAACCAAAGGCTCATCCCTCCATACACGTGTATGGAGGGGAAACAAATGCTATACAGCTGCTTCAAAATATCTCAAAAAGCAACTGAACAGTAGTCAGCAGGGCAAAATTGTCATTTTGACAAAATTGACTGCCGACGGCACAATATAGTGCCGATGGCAACACCAACCAGCCGGTGGCCTCTAGCCACTGCCGGTGGTGTGTGGGGATGCCTCACAAGGCATTCCCTGCCCCTCCAAGGCAAAGCACAAGTGTTTGGTGCAAAACCAGACACAAAACGGTCAAGTTCGGAGGTCCTGAGGCAAGGCGCGTAGCCGAGAACTCGGGAACTCCAAACGAAAACACGAACATGGATAATCACCGAGTGTTCAAGCGGTGACGTCCAGGTCTTGAGGACGGTCAAAAATGGGGTGTCTACTATTGCCCCTCTTTGACAGAACTCGAAAGTCATAACAATGACGGGAGTGAATGTCAAAGCCCAGAGACGACCCATTTTTGACAAGGCCGAAGACTTGGACAAACATGCAAGACAAAATAAGTATGCGCCGAAGGCAGGGGCAAAATGCAACTGAAAATGCACGAAGCCGAGCATAACTTAATGATCATGCAAAGAAAGCTATAACGAAGCACGCATGCGACAGTTTTAAGCTAGCATGCACCAAACTACACTACAATGCAGAAAGGATGTAAGAGAATTATGCAATTCTCAATACGTCTCACTCGGAGGATACAATACCTGTGTGGTTCGTCCGGTTTCACCGGCCTCAAATGAGCCGTACATATAATATCGTGCCTGCAAAGAAAGCAAACTTAACAGGTACAATATTGTTAGCAATATGCATGACAATGCGAAATGAATGCAAGATGATATGCAATTGAAACTATGCAAACTACATGCAAAGCAATGAATCATGATTCAATCGTGAGCGATTCGAAACCACACAAATGTCAAATAGGTTGATGGAAGTAACAAGTCCGTCTACCATAGAAAAGGTGCCGCAACCTCAAACCAACATACCAGCGTGGAGTAGGCGCGATACACATGCAGAACTATGAGTAATGTAGACGGACACAAGGACAAGTATTGGGTGGATTGACATAAGTGGGGTGACGACCCGCTGAGGAAAGAACAATGATCCTAATGCCGGATGCAACAATTACACTACAATGTAATATGCGATTATGGCGCGCGGGCCAAACCGTATCTCGCTTAGGAAAGGCATGCACACATACAAACCATGTCTAACACAGAAAAGGTGCCGCAACCTCAAACCAACATACCAACGTGGAGTAGGCGCGATGCACATGCAGAACTGTGCTTTGACGTGAAAAGTATGGACACATACCAGACCAAGCTCAACAAGGAAAGGTGCAAGCCATAAATGGAAGATGATGCAGTGGATGCATGCAACTACAATGCAATGGATATGGCACGCAGGCCACCAAGTTTTGCCTAGGAAGGGCATGTACACATACAAGCCATGTCTAGCACAGAAAAGGTGCCGCTACCCTCAAACCAACATACCAACGTGGAATAGGCGCGTACACATGCAGAATGTGTTTTTTGACGTGAAAAGTATGAGCACATACCAGACCAAGCTCAACAAGGAAGGCGCAAGCCATGGATGGAGGAGATGATGCAGTGGATGCATGCAACTACAATGCAATGGGTATGGCTATTTACAGAAAATGCATGACATATGCACTATACTACAATGATGATGCATGACATATGCATGGTTTTTTTGTTTTTTGAAATGCATGACATATGCAAAATCTTTTTTTCAATGATGCATGACATATGCAGTATTTACAATGATGCATGACAATGCATGTGTTTTTGTTTTTGGTTTTGGATTTTTTGAAATGCATGACATATGCAGTATTTACAAATGATGCATGACAATGCACTATGATGCAACGACTATGATTGTAGCTTTCCCTATCTTACCAATAGGGCGATATACTAGGTTGGTTCAGTATCCAGAATTGAGGCGTAAACATGCCGCCTCAACCTATGGGGCTTCCATACAGATTTCAAGCCGAGGGTACACCCTTTGGTATTTAAACCAGACTTTAGTCTCGAGATCCCGAACCTTTGCGTTCTCTAGGCATGAGCCGTTCAAACTCTAGTTTTCACCGTCCCCATTGGTCTCCTAGGAACTCACCGCAAACACAAGCAGGTGGCTTTACCAGACCACCGGAAGTCGTTCGGGCACGACAAACACCAAAGGAATTGCACCTTCAGAGGATTTAAGGTCTCCTAGACCGGGATGCAATGCATGATAATGCAATGAGATTCGCAGAATAGCGCGATGGAATGCATGCAAAATGCAATGAGATGCGCAAAACAGCGCGGTGCTCTAGACAATGCGGGTGAAGGTTTTGCACCTCCCAAGGATTTAAGGTCTCCTAGACCGTGCGTGTGTAAGGTCTCGCCAGACCGGAGGGGCAATGCATGAATTGAGATGCGGTGCACCAGACAGCGCGATACGCAAGATCGCGTGATGGAATGCATGCCAAATGCGA
>JAPPVO010006152.1:0-31683 GCA_030407325.1 Camellia japonica | reverse complement strand
ACATGAAATGTAGTTTTGCTTTGCATTCTTGCTTAAAACTGTTGCATTTATTGTGAATATTTGCTTCATTACAGCTTGCTGCTTTGCATAATCGTGAGTTACGTTCAGCTTTGTGCACGTCGTTTTGCATTTTGCCCCTGCCTGCGGGCACGCCTGCGGGCCCATCTCTTGTTTATGTTGCATGTTTGTCTAAGTCTTCGGCCTTGTCAAAAATGGGTCGTCTCTGGGCTTTGACATTCACTCCCGTCACTTATGACTTTCGAGGTCTGTCAAAGAGGGACAACTGTAGACACCCCATTTTTGACCGACTTTAAGACTCCGACGTCATCGATTGAGCGTTCGGTGATTGCACATATTGTGCTCGTTCTGAGGTTACAGAGTCTCGGCGGAGAGCCTTGCCTCCGGACCTCGGGACTCTTTTGTGTTTTGCCTCGGTTTGCGAACCAGGTTCTATTTTCTCTTCCTGAAGGGAGGGAGAGGTCTCGTAGACCATCTCTCAGTGGTCGTAGGCTACTTTTCGTGGTCGTAGACCACTATTCCCATTTGGAGACCAATTTTCGATTTTCGGAACCGTCGGCCGTGTGCCTCGGTTCGGGACCGCTTAACTTTCTCCGTTTGCTCCGGTTTTTGGCACACACCTTGTTTCCTCTCTCTAGAGGGACATTGTGGCCCGAGAGACCACCTTCGTGGTCGCACGCCACTTTCGATGCTTAACAGTCAGTTTTCGAGGCACCCGGCTGCGTGTTTTGACCCCCGAACCCTCGTTTTGCATCCGTCTTGGTTCATTTTTGGTATGGACCCTATTTTCATTGTTTGGAAGGTGGTACAAGGGTGGGAGACCACCTTTTCTCTTGGAGACCACCTGTTCTCCCGCCGGCCAGTTTTCTTGTCAAGAAGCTGGTCTCATTGGTTTTTGAGCCACTTTTGACTAGTCTCCACCATAACACTAGCTTGCTTTCAGCTTGGAGACCACCCTGGAAGGCTGCCGACCACCTTGACCCTTTTGAACTGGTCGGCCTACTCCCCCCTGTCATGTCTCTGTGAGTTGTTGCCAGCTATGCCAGCTGGAAGGCACAGAATTGATCCTCCATATATGGAGGATCTTCAAGCTTGGTTTTAAGCTTCTAGGAGAAGCTTTGAACCTCTTTGGCTATAAAGGAGGGCCTCTCCCTCATTAGCAAAGGTTCAGAAGTTGGTTTTGGGCATACACTATATCTCTCCCTTTGTCTCTATATTTTAGCTTCAAAGCTCCATAGTTCTTGCCCCTTTTGCATACCACCTCCTAGCACAACACCTCCACTATCAACCTAAGCATCTTGGAGCCTATTTTCAGAGATTGAAGGCTTGCTGTTTTGGTCCAGAAGCTGTTGGTCCTTTTGGCTACAAGGGTAACACTCTATTTCCCTCTTTTTGGCATTGTTTTGTTCCATCTCTTAGCCTAGTTTTCAAGCATATTTGGGCTTTGTCATAAACTAAAAAAAATCTTATTTTGAGCTTCTTAACATGTTTGTTTAAGACCATTTTTCTGTTGGGGGTCATCTACCCCCTTGCATGCTTCATTCCACCTTGTTTTGAGCTATGCATTAGGGCCTTTGTGTTGAGCTTTGTTGTCCCCTTTGACCACTAAAATCCAGTGGATTTTCAGTGGTTATTATGTGTTTTGAAAGCCAAAATTAGAGAGGGGTGACCCTCTTACCCCTTGTCTTGTTTTCTAGCATATTTTGCCTAACAAGGGAGCCCATGTGTGCATGCTTCCAAGTCATGTTTCAGGCCATTTTTGGTGAGTTTTAGGACCTGCATGAGCTCTGTCCAGAGCTGTTTTTACCATATTAGGTATCCCTCTTGCATGTGTAGAATAACCCTCTTCATAGCATATCAAAGGAGCCTATACTTGCATGCTTCCTAGCCTCATTTCAGGCCCTTTTCAGTGAGTTTTAGGGCCTGCATAACCTCTATCCAGAGGTGGTTTTGTCATATTGGGTGTCCATCTTGCATGTGTAGAACAACCCTCTTCTTGGCCTATCAAAGGAGCATCTCAATCTTGCATGCATAGACCATGTTTCAGTGAGTTTTTGGGCTTTATTTGGCATGTCATACCTTTGAATTTTTCTGGTTTAGTGGCCTCTTAAATGCTTAATATACTTGTAGTGTAAACCCTCTTCACTAGCTTGTATTGCATGTTGTTTTGGCCCTTGATCCTAGCACTTTTTGGCCATGCCTTAACCTGATTTTGTGCATATTTTGGACTGCCTTAGCTTTGTTTTTGTGCCTCATGGTCAAATAATGCTTGCTATGCATGGTTGTAGTTCAATACCCTTGCCTAGCTTTGAGTTTTGGAGCCTATTGCATGCTTATGTTGAGGTGTTTCCATGTTTTGGGGCCATTGTGCATCATATTTCAGAGCTTGTATGTATGCAATATTCCCATGTTTTCCACTCTTTAAATGCGTTTGAGAGTTGTGCATAAATGCCTCGTTTTTGGACCATTGCATGAGCTTCATTTCCATGCCTTTTGAGCCATCATTTTAGACCATTTTTCCACTGTCTTGGACCTGCCTAGGGTCTTTTTGGGGCTGGTTTTTCCATTTGTGCATTGCTTTGTGTACCTCTAGTGTAATGCGCTTCACTAGTTTCGGTATTCGGGCCATCTAGCATGCATCGTGTGAGGTGTTTATATGATTCAGGGCCATCTTACATGTAATTTTAGAGATGGAAAATATGTGATTGTATGACATATTTCATCCCTTGTCATGCTTTGATAGAGTTGCATTTGGTGCCTTAGGTTTGGTCTCTTGCATTGGTGCATGTTTGCATGTGTTTTGTTGCCTAATTCCATCATGTTTGGCCACTGATTTGAGTGTGGCTGAGGTCCACTCATGTTAGTTTAAATCCATCTTGTATTGTGTATGCCATATTATGTCATGTGCATTGAGTATGCCATTCGTAGTTCATAGCATTGCGTATGCTAGTTGCACCTTTGCATGTCATTCCTTGCATGTTTGCATGTCTTAGTTGCATTTCGTTTAGGATTGCATGCTAGTTATTGCATTGTGTTTGGAGTAGGGTTTAGTCCAAACACGGGAAACGAGGGACGTTTCGTACTCCAAGTGACGAAACGTGCCTCGATTCTCGGTCACCGACACTCCGGATTGCCCATGATGGAGTTTAGGCCTTGTTGTGTTTATATGTGCATTCATTTTACATCGAGTCGTGCAATTCGACTTCTCAACCATCATGCATCGAGATGCGTGATTGGTGGCACGAGGATCGAGGACTACACTCCCTAGAGCTTATGCAATGACGGGGAGAGTGGTCGTGCACACATATGTTGAAAATACTTTGCCATGCCCCTCTCTTGCTCCCTATTGCAGCAAACCGGAAGCCAGTAGCAAAAATTGGTCGGTAGTATCTCTACAGCATGGTGGAGTTTCAGCCTTCTGGAGTTTCGTACAATGTTCTGGAACCAGTTGCAAACAGAGGCAAATCGGGGCATCGCGATGGATTTCCCGACAAGGCGACTCGAGCATGCATGTATCTTTCATCATTCCGAACAGAGCTGAGACAGTCTACTTCATGTAGCATTGCATGCTAGTTTACTTGCTTTTTTTTAGCTAATTCGTTAATTAATCAATGTTGTGTAATAATTAGTTTAATTAGCTTAGATTAACTAGTTTATTCTGTACTATTCATTCGGACCCTCCGAGGAGGGCAATGTTGTAATAAGTGTGCGTGTGTGTGTGATGCATGTCTTCCAACCCCACGTCTTTCTCCCTTTTATTTACCAGCTTATGATGGTTAGTTTAGGGCACGTTTCAATTAGCATACTTATGCTCGCATGTTTGCATCCATTCATCTGTCTTGCATGCACTGGGCTCGGCGCATCATACTAACTGTATTGTATTTCAATTTCGAGTTGAATACGTGTATCAGTTGTTGCATTTCATATGCCATTCTAGAATAGCCGAGCCTATCTTAGTTGCATTTTTGCATGTGTTGCATTAGGCATTCTTAGCATAGTTAGGATTTATGCATGATGTCTAATTAGCTTCTTTCTTTGGCTCGGAGTACTCGGTATGTATTTATGCTTCAGCATCCTTGCATGTATGTGAGTGACTGCCATGATAGCATGCTTACCATGAGGCTATTTTCTTATGTAATATAACTGCCTGAATGCCTGTGGATGAAGGTTGGGTTATTTGAATTGGAACAATTCACCAATTGAGAGTTTTAAGCCCACTTGAGAGTGGCAAATCACCATGTTTTCTAAGCCCACTTGAGGGTGGCAAAATCCACGTCTTAGCCTACTTGCGAGTAGCACCATCAAACCATCTTTCAAATAAGCAAACATAAAATGTTTTGTTCCAACTCAAACGATCCAGTCTATACTTGTATGTTGTGTGCATCACATAGTAATTTTAGGCTAATAACCGGAATAAGAGCACATAATGTTTTCAAAACTCGATATCATGGTTAGTAGAGGCCGATCTTTGATCGGGCGAGCGGGGGTGCTCACGAAGTGACCTTCCCCAATCGTACCCAAGTTCCCGAGCCGAGGCAACTTTGGTGATGACGGACACGTGGCCTTAGGCACGAGTCAGGATTTCCTAAATTCCCCCAAAATAAAATATTTAGGTGGCGACTCTGTATATGGCAAAGCAATCCATGTTTGGCGCTTCTTTCTAAAATCTGTTTTTCAAAACGATTTGCCGAATTTGGACTCTTTGGTGATTTATCAATCTCGTATTGTATAACGACCCCGGTCTTTTCCCTTTTGATTATTGTATCCGGACTTAGGTTCCGTAGAGTCTATCTTTGTGTAATGGTTGTTGTCGTCTTATATTTTCTTATTTGGAGTTATAGGATGTATTGGGCGGGTTTGGAACAGGTTGGTTGAGCTTAGGAACCAAAACTAGTTGCCCAGATTTTGGCTTGTCCGCTCGAGCGGGGGTTTTGGCGCTCGAGCGGGAAAAACACCCATCCAGTATTTTCTTGTGCAGGGTTGGACGCTTGAGCGGGAGTGTGTGAGTGACGCTCGAGCGGGGACTTGGACGCTCGAGCGGGGACCTGGTTTGTCGAGATGCTGGGAGTGTGCATCCGCCGCTCGAGCGTGGGATTGTCCGCTCGAGCGGGAGTTTGTGAGTGTACGCTCGAGCGGGGTTTTGTCCGCTCGAGCAGAACTGCTGAGTATAAAATCGTGATTTCGTGTTTTTAAACAGTTTTACAGCCCCTTTCAGTTTATAAAACCCTAGGTTACGAGTTTTCTCTTTCCCAACTCATCTTCTCTCCTTGATTTGATCTAGTTAGGGTGGATTTTTGCCCTAGTTCTTTTACAAATAAGATAGAGGAGAGTGAGGGCTTCCATTTAATCTGAGTAGTTGTCAGTTTGGAGCACTTTGGAGTTTCGAGCATTTTCGTCGTCATCATCTTTTCTGGTTCTTTCTTTGAGGTAGGGATTTCCTATTCCATTTATATGTTTTAATCCTAAGTGTTGGTATTTTGGTATGTGGGGGTAGTTTGGTAATTTTGGGAGAACCTTAGGGTTTTGGCTTAGATTAATTTGTATAATTAATTTAAAGGAATAATGTGGAATTTGGTTTAATTCATGGAATTGGGAATGTTAAATTTACATTCATTGATGTATTTATTTCTTGTTTAGAGATAACTGTTTTGGGCTATCGGTGGAGGATAGCCATTGATTGTTGTAGACCTTGCATGCGGCTTAGGTATAACTGGAATTGAGTCAATTGTTTGACTGTTGAGTTAATACAAAACATTTGTGTATTAATTATGTGTTGTATATGGCAATTGTGTGTTTTATTGCATATGCATTGGTTTTGGAGGAGATAGGGGATGAACTCCACGGTTTAGGGGAAGATAGGGGATGGACCTCTAAACCGGATTTATTGGGAGAAGATAGGGGATGAACTCCAGTAGCATCACTCTTATGTGTGCTTATTGATTAATAGATATATGTCTATTTATTGTGGATATGATACATCACTAAAATGTGTGTCAGTTGGGAAGTATGGAATTGAAGTGATTATGATTGGTATAATACCAACATGTGTATTTGTTATGATTAGGTCTAACTTGGTTGTTATTCCTGTTGAATTGGAAGTAATGGTAATAAAAGATGAAACCCTGTTGAGTTATTTGGCCAGGTTCTGAGCCATAAGTGGAAAGTAAAATGTGCCATAGACAATGTGTCATAGGCAGTGTAGACATTTGTGTCATGAAAATTGTAACTTGATTGTAGAGTGTTAACCATGTATCAGATGCTAATGCTTTAGTTAATTCTTATGCTTGGTTTAGTATTTCTCTACTGGGCTGTGGCTCACCCTATATGGGAACTTTATTTTTCAGGTTCAGGTGGTTCACTCCCTCCAAGGACTTAGCTTGTGAGGAATTGAATTTGAAGACTTGTCTTATTTCTATTTGTTTAATTTGAACAATGTAATCTTTCAAGCCTAGGGCTTTATCTGTTTTTGAGTTAGAACTCAGTGAATTGTGTCCAAGTGTTGGCTTGGCAAGATGTAAGCCCGTAGGGCATTTATTCTGATGTTTTATTTCATAATACTCTGATGAATGGATTTATATTATTGTTTTAATATAATAATGCATGTTTATATTATTTATTATGGGTTTAATTTTGAGGGCGTGACATATTGTACTTTGCGAGATTAGATTAAGAACCGTGACATTGAGTCCGAACTGTAGTGAGCCCAATGAACAAAACGGGATTTCCTCCCGGGACGTTCAGGGACGTCTACAGTCCCCAACCCCTGAATTTAATCCAGAAAAAGGTTTTAGGTAGAGGGATCCAATGTCTCATTTCCTCTTTCATCTTGTAGCTAAAGGTTTAAATATGTTGTTGGAAAGGGCAAGATCAAGAAGCCTAATAACAGGGGCTGTGATAGGTCATGGTGAAGTTAAAACAACTGTAACACATCTTCAATTCGCTGATGATAAATAATTTTTTGTGAAACAGATGGGGAGGAGGTGGTAATAATTAAAAGGATTTTGAGATGCTTTCAACTAGTTTCAAGCCTGAAGATAAACTTCCATAAGAGTCTTGTGTGTGGTGTTGGAGCGCTTGAGCAAGTGGTGGAGAAGTGTGCATTTAAATTGAATTGCAAAAAACAAAAGCTACCTATTATTTATCTTGGGTTGCCTTTAGGTGCCAATCCCAAACTAAAAAAACATGGCGACCTGTCATTGATAAGATGAAGGCTCAATTAGCATCTTGGAAGAAGAAGTTGCTGTCTTTTGGAGGTCGACTTACCCTCATTAAATCTGGTCTATCTAGCCTTCTTGTGTACTACTTATCTTTATTTAAGCTGCCGCAATCAGTAGCAAAGGAAATTGAGAGGTATTCAAGCAGCCTTTCTTTGGGGAGGGTCTGATTTAAAGAGAAAGATTCATCTTGTCAAATGGGATGAGGTTACCAAACGCAAAGATCAAGGTGGGTTGGGCATCAGAAGCGTCAAAGATATGAATGATTGTTTGTTAGCTAAATGGTGGTGGCATTTTGGTTTTGAAGATAGTACTTTGTGGAAAAGAGTTACGTGTAGTAGGTATCTGTCTATGCGTGGACGTTGGCTTCCTTGGACAAGCTATAGTGGCTGCTACTCATCATTATGGGGTGGGATTTTGAATCTTGGGCAGTCAAACCCTTTTTTACTGAGCCTTTTTCTAGAAAATTCATAGGTAGTTGTGGGGAATGGGTGTAGAATTCATTTTTGCGATGACCTTTTTCTGGAAAATTCAAGAGTGATTTTCCTAGGCTCTATAGTCTATCATCTGAGAAGGATCTATCTTTGAGCATGATGATTGAAAGGAGAAGGAACTCAGGCAGTTGGAACCTCAATTTTAGAAGGCCTTTATTTGCCTGGGAGTCTGAGGAATTGTTGAGATTATATACTACTTTGAATCAAGTGGAGTTGCTGACTTCAAGTAGGGAGGATCATTTGAAGTGGTTGGCATGTCCATTAGGTAAGTTTAGTGTCTCTTCCCTTTATAACTTGTTAATGCCTAAAAATTCTATGTTGGTTCCTAAGCTGTTGTGGAATATTGTGGCTCCACCAAAAGTCCAATTCCTTAGTTGGTTGGCTTGAAAGGGGAGATTGAAGACTGCTGGGTTTCTAAATTGCATTGGTGTGTTGAACCAGAATACTTCTGTCAATTGTGTGTTCTGTGGTCAAGCTGTGGAGACAGTCAACCATGTTCTTCTTTGGTGTCCTATTGTTTGGAAGGTGTAGGCGTGTCTGATGAATTGGTGGGGGGTGATTTGGGTGATACCTGATAATGGTAATGGGCTACTTCAGTGGTGGAGGGGATATGAATGGAGAAAGTTTGAAAATATAATTTGGAAGGCAATCCCGATAGCTGTTATGTGGTCATTATGGAAAACTAGAAATGATGTGGTCTTTAACGGGAAAATGTTCTATCTGAATGAACCCTATGAATTGATTAAGGTGAGAATTGCTCCATGTGTTAAATCTCAGTCTAAAGAGCCTTTGTATTCAGTTCAGGATATTATTATTAATTTGCAACAGATTAGAGCTATTGGTTGCTAACAGTGTATTAGTATGATAGGGGTGTGGATGTTCTACAAGGGACGAGTAAAGCTGTCTGTTGGTGTATTGATCTGGTTTGGGAGTATTGCAGCTGTCTGTCTATCTGAGTATGCAGGGTAAGATTGGCTACTGTTGGGGTGATTCTGGTTTGGTCATCTGTCTGTTTGAGTTTGTTATTCTGGTGTATTGCAACTGTTGGGTTTGCTTTGTTTTACTTTGTATCCTATTTGGTAGTTGGGGATTTATTTTTAGTGGTTTTTTCCTAGCTTGGTTTGGTCTCTCACCAAACCTTTGTGGTTGAGCTTGCAAATGATTGGACTCTCTTTTCGGTGCCAACCTAGTTAGGATTGAGTTAGTTTGCTATGATGCTTGTGCTTTTCCCTCCCTTTTTTGATGTAATTTCATATGAATGTATGTTCTTATTATCAATAAAGGTTTTTTTGCTGATAAAAAAAAAATACTATTATTAGAAGTGTACACCACCCTTGGTGTTGTCTATTAAGTGTTATTTTGGGAAGATGGTTAAAAATTGATTTTTTATTTTTTTGTTGCTATTTTTACTATTTCATGTGAGAGGTGATGTGACCCAAATAAGTTAAAAGCTAGCTTTTATGTATGTTGCCAAAATAGCCCAAATTTCTTTCTCTTCTTTTGTCAAGTGACCTTTCCATCTAAAAAGGAAAAAATAAAAAATAATAATTAAAAGAGAGGACTAGACTTTAACTTGAGATCATTATTTACTTAATTTATTAAAAAATATTTTCATCACTTAAATAACATAAAAAATAGGGAAAATTATGTAAATAGTCCCTGTAGTTTACACGATGTGTTAATTTGATCTCTGTAGTTTTAATTTGCTCGATTTTGTCTATTGATTTAACAGATTGTGTCATTTTAGTCCAATAAATAACGGTTGTGAAGTTAATTTAACGGAAAGTCAAACAATGTGTAATTTGGTCCCTGTATTTTTTACAATGTGTCAATTTAATCCTTGTCAAAATCGAGAAAATTAAAACTATAAGGACCAAATTGACACATTGTGTAAAGTACAGGGACCAAATTGATACATTGTTTGACCTTCTGTTAAATTAACTTAATAACCGTTTTTTTTTAAACTAAAATGACACAATTCGTTAAATTAAGAGGCAAAATCGAGCAAATTAAAACTACAAAAACTAAATTAACACATCGTATAAACTACAAAGACTATTTACGTAATTTACCAAAAAAAATATATTGAATTCAAAATTTATTTTAAACAAAATCATCGGGTAGGTTTACACCCTTGTACATATATATCTCTTTTCACAAGTAGGAGAACTACAAGACGAATAGTTGGAAAAGTCTCTAACAACTTGACAGATTCTGTAACTTGGAAAAGACTTCCAGGGCCTTTACTGGAAAAGTCTACTTAAAATAAAAAAATAATAATAATAATAGTAAGAGGATACTTCGTGCCGATGTTTTCTTATATTCTTCGTTAGATTAGGTTGCAGACGATATAGATGTGTCTTATCATAAATTTGCAAATCAATTTCCTGAGCCAATGAGGCTAAACAGTTAGAAATCTGATCTTATCCATGCAAATGATATAGATGTGTCATATCATAAATTTGCAGATCAATTTCCTAAGCCAATGAGGCTAAAGAGTTAGAAATCTTATCTTATCCATGCAAACTCTTGCATGATTGGCGTAATGAAATAGTAAGGCTGTGTGAGAAAGGCGATTGGAAGTTTTCGCAATGAGTAATGCTAAAGATTCTGAATGTTATATCAATATTTTTATCAAATATCTCATATGGATATAAGACTTATATGAGACTTACCTGTGAAACATTTGGTAAAAATGTTAGTAAAACATTTGAACATTTGGGGTGTCTAGCATTTTTCTTTCTCAATTGGGTTTATTGTCTAATAGTTACTGTAATAATTAGTAGTGTTTTTCATTAAACATTAAAAAATCGTCACTTATTATCAATTTTCAATGACAGTTTGAAAATTTTATCATAGAAAACATCACTAATTGTAAATTTTAACAATAGTTTAAAAAATCCGTCACAAAAAAATGTCACTAATTATCAGTGTTTAGCGACATATTTTGAAAATCATCATAAAAAATCATTTTCAGTGGCAATTTTGCTAGGACCAATTTTCAGTGATGAATTGATACAATTTAATGAAAATTAAATCTAATTATTAGGATCTGCTAGCAATTTATTCAATTATTTATATATACACATATTTAAGTACTTAAAAATAAAATGGAAAAAACACAAAACAAAAAAAAAAAAAATACGCACAAAAAAAATCATCTTTATAACAAAATAATTTCTAAATTTTTAATTTTATCAAGTTAAATACTAATATTTTGATTTATTTTTAATTTAAATCATCTACTTATTTTTGCTAAGTAAAATTAACGAAAAAATAAAATTTTAATTATTAAATTTAATAGAAAATGGTAGTTTAAATCTTTTCTATACTCCTACACTGAGTTCGCTAAAGATTAACGAAAACTTGTTCAGAAACAAATTTTGAAAAATCAAACCAAACATAGCCGCATTTTTTGATGGTTTTTTTTTTTTTTTTGTTATCTTCATAAAATTTTTTTTTTTTTTCATATTTTAGTCAATTTCTTATTTTTTAGATTTATCTAACTTAGATCCATCTAAAAAATAAAATATTTATGAAGAACATCTTTTTTTAAAAAAATCAATAAATACCCCAAAAAATAACTGAATTGATTTTTTTTTTTTTTTTTTTGTGTTTAATGAATTTTGTATAAAAAAAATTACAAATACTTTATTTTTTAAGTATATCTAGATTAGGTGAATTTAAAAAGGATACTCAGTAAGAAAGTCCAAAGAAAAGTCCAATTTTGAACTTTTCTTGCCCAAATGTCCAAGCGCTAATCTATTATGTCCATAAGTACAAGCTATTGCAAAATGTGACAACCCTCACCACTGATTATTGCTAATCTATGATTAAGCATGTTGACGGACTGATTGACTGAAATTCTGAACTGATTGATTTAGTGTATTAGTTTAAATGCATTTCTATCTATTGACCGTTAAATGATCTGTTCATGTTTTATGTTTTGAACTGCAAATTGAAGGCCTTATCGTCGGGCGAATCTGAAATTAATTAATGCTTTGTATTAATTAGAATTAATGTGATTTTATGGTATATTCAATTGAAAATTGTTTTGGTATGACTAAATTAGGTTAAATAATGATAAATTACAGTTGTTGGGCTTATTTACCTTAGTGCCATGTTAGTGGGCCACTTATCAATTCATGTTTGAAGCCTATTACATATTTGATGGATCAATTGTTCGCTATTTTTTGACCCTAAGCCGACTAGAGGGAGAGAGAGTTAGGAGAAACTTGAGTTCATCAAAAATTGCTTGGAGACTTAAGAGAAATTGAAGGAGTCTTGCATAATTGAGCTTCTACACTTGAAATTCAAGGTCTAAGGTAGGAGAACCATCTTCTTGAGCTTGCATTTGAGTTATATCTTGCATGATTCTTGGAAGTTTAGTGAGTTGAGTCTAGAATTGGCTTAATGAGTTGAATTGAGGCTTAAATCATGCATGCATGTGCATATCTTGAAGTTTAGAGTTGTTTTCATGGAAATTATTGCATGCATGTCCATGTTATTGTTATAATCCATGAATTCACCATGTTTTTGGAAGGATTGACTAATTTGGTCAAATATTTGAAGCTTTGAATTTGGTTGAACACATGCATTTTTATACACTTTGTGTTCTTGAAGTTTATTTGAAAATGGTGTTTAATTGAACTACCTTTGGGCTTTGATTTCTCAAATTGATCTTTGAAACATGTAATATTATGGGTTTTGAAGGGTTTTTCAGAAAATTAGCCCAAGAGGATTGAATTTGATGCCTTAAAAGTTGGTTTTGAGCTTGAGGTTCAAATTTGGAAATTCCAGATTTTGGACTCACGCTCGAGCGGGGAACTCCACGCTCGAGCATACTCACTGAATTCATGCAGTCCGCTCGAGCGGAGAAAGTGACGCTCGAGTGGGAAATGCGTGTATCCAGTACTTTCATGTGTTTTACAGTCCGCTTGAGCGAGGGAATGCAAGCTTGAGCGAGGACTTGTGTCTCACGCTCGAGCGGGGGTCGAGCGCCCGTCGAGCGTGAATTTCATGCATCAAGTACTATTGCCATGTTTTACAATCCGCTCGAGCGAAGAAAGTGACGCTCAAGCGGGGAACCTTTGTCTGCATGTCCGCTCGAGCATAGAAAGCCACGCTCGAGCGTGACCCCTGTTTTCTAAAAATTTTGTAAAGAGTTTAAAAGTCCATCTTTGCATCCTCTTTCCATCCTAAGCATTCCTAGGGCATGTTTAAGGCATCTTAAGGAGGATATTGATGTAGAACCACACTGAGGCAAATTAGGGATTAAGTTATTATTTTTCCAACTGTGTAGCTTAGTGTGTGTTCATTCTGTAACTGTGTAGGGTTGGCATCTGAGGACGCTCTAGCTGCTTATAGCCCAGTGCTCTGTGAGTAACAATGTTGTAAAGATATATTCAATCATGAATATTTCTGAATGAACAACTGTACTGCTTTCTGAAATGATATTTCTTACTGAATGAATGTTTGTCCTATTTATGAACTGTATTCGTGGCATCCATAGCAATTTACTGTTACTGTACTGTACTGCTACTGTCACAGAGATCTCTGTCGATTCCCATGTTTGGAACCACTACTGTTTACTGATACGATGGCCATCAACTGACTGTTCGGTCTGTTAAGACCTACTGTACTGTTTTGCTATTGGATGTACCACATATGACTATTATAGTTTCTGAATGACTGATATACTGATAAATGACTGTTTTGAATACTGAAAGGACATTCATTCTTAACCTCTCTACGCATGTGTTATTCACTGGGCTTTAGCTCACTGCTCATATATATATGTAGGTGTTCAGGCACCAGATCGTTGCTAGGAGCGTCCGGATAAGCTCCTGTTTTGTCAAGCCAACCTTCGTGCCTCACTGCGAGATTCCAGCTCTATTCAAGCTAAGGCTGCCTAGGGGTGTTTTAGATTTTCCCACTTTTGTATCTGTTTTTGTAATACTGTATAGACTGTACCTATACTGTACTGTTATGGTAGGGATTCGGTCCCTAACCGAATATCTGTATGTGATGTATGTACATGCTGTTTTGTTTCGAATGTGAATATGTTATAAAAAGTCTTTTTGCATACAGACTGCCACAGCTCATTGGACATCTTTTATTACTGTTTTGGCTTCTGCCAGCCCCTACACTCTGTATTACTGTTATTACTGTTAAGCAGGCCTTCGGTAATCACGGATTACTAGCTGGTTACGGTGCTAAACCCATAGGGGCGGGTTTGGGTCGTGACACAAAATGACCAAACTAGTCATGTGTATATATATATTTTGTTTCCAAACCAAATCCTAAACAAACCAACGCCTCTCTCTCTCTCTCTCTCTCTCTCTCTCTCTCTCTCTTTCTCCCTCTTCTCCTTACCTCCGTTGTCGTCGTGCCGCTAATTGGTCACCATCACTGTCGTTCCTCTCGTCTCTCTCTCTCTCTCTCTCTCTCTCTCTCTTTACCTCCGTTGTCACCGTGCCGCCGACTGATCACCATCACCGTCATTCCTCTCATCTCTCTCTCTCTCTCTCTCTCTTTGTGTGGATCTGTTGTCGTCGAGCCGTCGTTGCAGATCTGTAGATTGACCTCAGATCTATAGATTTGTAAACCTTAACCACCATGCCACTACAAATCTGTTACATTTGACGTCTCCATCAGCATCATCATCGTCGTCGCGTTGTCTCCATCATCACCGTCGTCGTCGATCTCAACGTCACTCACAACTACTTAGTCGCCACCGATGTCCCCTGTAACGCCCCCAAAATAAAAGACATAAATAACCCGATATTTCATCAATCATTAAACTTAATTTCCATTAATCAAATCTCTATAGTTGCATTTCTTTCATGAAAAAGATTTACAAAAGGAGTCCACATGCAATACATATTTAATCTTTTCTAAGTTGAATCCATAGCATGTGTGACAATTCTAAACAAGAAAATAATGAACAAAATAAAAGCCTCAAGGGTTACAAGTTCCGAGACTTAAGCCTGGTTATACAAAAATGGTTAACAAGCCCATACAATTTAAGCCCTGAGCTTGCCAAAAGTAATCACAAAAGATATAGAGCATCGTGTTCTCAAAAATATTCCTACGCCTTCAGCTAAGCAAGATTACCACATCTTTTCCCCTGCACAAAATCCACGAGTGATAAACACAAAATCCAATAGAAGATATTTGGCAAAGTATATATATATATATTTAAGCACCTCAAATACATGAATGCAAATGCCATGCAGGCTCCAATGTCATAAGCTTTCAATTTTTTGAAAACACATCAAAGTTCTTTTGGAAAGTTCATTATTCAATGAAATTCAATAATAAAACAGAGTAGTCACTACAACAAATTTAGGATTTAAAGACAAACAAATTTATCCCAAAATGTACACATTTTGTCACCCAAACTAATTATGACGAAAAGTTTTCCTTACCATTTTGTCGCCAAAATGTTGTTGCCAAAAGGTTTTGGAGACGAAAAAATAAATTCGTCATTGAAAATGATAAATTTGTGACGATTTTTTTTTTTTTTTGGTCTCCAATACAGATTGTTGGGAACATATTTGTAAGTAATTAGCGACGAAATATTTTATCATTAAAGGAAGAAATTAGAAACAAAACTATTTTGTCATAAATATAAAAATTAGAGACAAAATAATTTTGTAGTGTTAAATATAAACGAAGTTGAAAAAAATTAGTCGAAGAAGCTACCAATAGAGACAAAAACAAATTCATCATTAAAAATATGAAATAATGTCGAAAAAAAATTTCATCACACATTGAGAGTAATAGTGACAAAATTTGACAAAATTTTTTGTTATGACAAATTCATTTAGCGATGAAATAAAGAATGCATGACAAAATTAGTCATTCACCTAAGCCAAATAAGGGACAAAAAAACCCTCTTTAGGGATGAAAATTTTGTCACTAATTCTAGAAATATTTTTTTTTTTTTTCACATTATATAACTATTTTATCAAAATTTGAATTTTAATTAAGCAAATATATCCCTATTCATTTTGAAACCTTTTAATAAAACAATTCCATCACAACTTAACTTAACTCGGATAAAGTCACAGGACTAGTGTCTATACCTAGTCTCTTAATACTTTTTGTAACAAAATTTATATTTTTAGAGATAAAAAATAAAATAAAAAACTTGATTTTTTAAAATCTTATATGTTGTAGTGAATTGCGATAAATATTAAAAAAAAAAACACTGATATAAATATATGACAGAGAGAGAGAACTTACTACCTGGACTGGTGGCTAGTTTTCTTGCAGATGTAACTGGTTGGACCATAATGAGCATCAACATTATGAAGCAAAAGAAGAAGATGCTTTGCTCAACATTTTGAGAGCAATTGAGAGAGAGAGAGAGAGAGAGAGGTATTGGATAAAAAAAGAAAAAGAGAAAGATACAACTAATGATTATGGATGTACGGTGAACTTACATATGTATATATATATATAATCATTTACTAAATTATTGCTTACATATTACATAGGAGTGGTTTGGAATGTTCTAAATAAGTTCACTTTTTGACTTTTTATATAAAAAAAATATGTAAAAAAGTAGAAAAAGTAGGTAGAAAAGTAGAGAGGAGATATTGATAAATGTTGATTGATATGACCCAAATAAGTATATATATACAAAAGAAAAGTGCACTTTTTTAATGCATGCCAAACATCTTCTAAAGAAGTAGAAGAATTACAATACGAAGACTTGGAAAAGTCTGAAGACCTTGACCAATTCTGTAATGTGGAAAATACTTCCACATTATTTACTGGAAAAGTGTAATTTGTGGTAGTCAAATTTGTGAACTTAGTTGTGAAATTTTGGTGGTATGTTTTTTCATGACTCAAATCCATTTTAGTTATCAAACTCTATGGTGTATGATTATTTATTGAAGTGCCTTGATTACGAAACTCAAATTCATTTCAGTTTGTGATGTTTTGTAATAAATCAAAATAGTTTTGATTATGAAATTCTTGTTGCATTTTTGTTAAAAATCAAATAAATTGGTAAAACTTGTGAACTATTGTAGCTCAAATTTTAGTTACATAGTTCCTCCGTCTCATTTTATTGGTCCATTATTTCATTTTTTGTTGTCCCAAAATGAATGTCCACTTTGAAAAATCAAAGTTTTAAATTTAAATGTTTCCAAAATTATCCCTTGGAAAGTAATTATAGATATATTTGAAGATGATAATAGAAGGGCATTTTTGAAATTAACCATTAAAATTTTGAATTTAAATGTAATTTTAAAATTTTTTAAAGGGACTATTAATATGGGACAGATAGAGTATTATTTTGAAAATCATGAATAATATCAATTTCAATAAAATTTTCTTCTAGAAAATATAACTTTGTCAGAGAGGAGGGGGGCATTTTTAAAGCTCTTTCAATTTCTTGTCACACTTCATAAATATTGTAAGAATGGGGGGTGTCGTGCCCTGTATGGAATTGATTGTAAGATAACTAATAGTCTACTCCATCCTCCATACCTATCCATACTCCTTTTATGGGTTTCAATTCGAACTCACTTTGATAATCCAAACAGTCTACTTCACAGGTTTCATAATAAAAGTTATCCATATGAAAAATTAGATTTATCAAATAACTATAAACACACAAACAAATCACGTTTTATTTTATAAAATGAATGATTTAAGTTTACAATCCTATTTACTATATAAAATAAAATGTGATTTGTTTTTATATTTATAGATGTTCGATGAAATTGATTTTTACATAAATGATCTTTATTATAGAACTTACAAAGTAGACAGTTTGAATCATTGATGTGAGTCTGAATTTGGGCTCACAAGAAGGGTATGAATGAGTATGAAAAGATGTAAATATGGAAGAGCTTATCCCCTTCCAGCAAGATTCGATTATGTATAAAAGACATACATGGTACCTACCACTGCTAAAAAAGGCATAGGGTAATCGTTTATATATCTAAGTTTATTCTACTCCAAATCAATTAAAACTTTTGAATGGGAGGAAAAATCCATAACTATTTGAATTTGAACATCAAATACAGTTCTCAAGTTATGTTTTTTAAGCCAAGAGAAGAAGAATGGTGCCCTGTTTGCTTTATGGAAAGACTCTTATAAAAATGAATATGGAATTACAACTTTGTTCTCTCTCTTCCACCAAATAGAGAGGGTTAAACAATTATTTTGAACATAACTAAACATGTCGGAGAAGAAAACTGTAGCTTCCATTTGGTTTGTGTGAAAACTAATAATATGGGGAAAAAAAAAAGGGACAAAATATAATTTTTTGAGTGAATGTTACCTATAATTTTTAATTTCCAAAATAAAACCCAACTCAAAAGGCCAAGTAGTAGTAGGTCTGATGAGAACCCGATAATTTTCAATAGTTGTTTGCTATTTAAATGCAAATAGTCACACACTAGATTCTAGTATGCAACATATAGGCCTGGAGTTGAACTTGGTTAAAAGAAAGAAAATGCTTTACTTATGGAAAGTAGTGAGGTATTTGTTGTTCCTTGAATTAAGTTGCTTAGAAAATTGTGGAACCCTGCCTTATACAGGTGAAAGGGGCAATAAAACAAATGACAGATGGTGATGAAAACATGCCAAGGGATGCAAAGATTTGTAAAAACACTGTTAAAATCAATGGGAGTGGATGACTAGAACCTCGTGTTGTGCATCAATTGCAGGAATTGTGGTATCGTTACATTGTTAATGCCCCACCTCGAGAGGTAACTTTTCTATTTTTTCTATGATGCGCTAATCCGTGTACTTTGTTCTAGATATTGGATACTTCATCTTGTTTCTACACTAGTTTCACAATTGCACTTGAATTATTCAATAATTGTTTCCCATAAATTGGATTTGTATAGCAGTGTGGACTTTTCGCTTGCAATTTTTAGTATGGAATTAATTTCAGTTAGGATTGGGAAGTTTGGGGGGAAGTTGCCACTTTCCATTTCATGACTTGTCATTGATAGAGAATTCAGATAACCGATTCTACGCCCACGATTCTAATTTTTTGTGTTATGGTTGAAATATGTAATGCTACATACCCTTAAATTTTTTATTCAAAAATATCAATGTGTTGTCCAAATTCATTCTAGATGTACGTCAAGGTGACAAGATCAAGTCAATATTTCAAAATTATTAGGCTACCATTAATGATAGAATATTTGGTGTAACCCAACTTAATGAATTGTTTATAATTTTTTTAAAATTTTGTATTAGAGCATTTGATTAAACTTTGACTTGCAACCATAATCATAAAAATCAAATACTATAATCAATACATAAAAACTCCAAAAATGAGAGAGAAAGTCCCTAGTAAATAGACACACGGAGAATAAGACCTATATGTAAGTAGAAATATTCGAACCACTGACTCCTAATGAGGTGCAAGAATTTTAACCAAACAAGTTAATCTCGTTAATTAGTATATTTTTGCATCCTCGCATGACACTTAAATTTAAAATAATAAAAATATAAAAAAAAAAAAAGGGAAAAGAAAGCATCTTATAGTCTAGATATTGGGTTGCTCTAAAATAGCGATAAAAGACAAATATATTAAAATAATTAATAAGACAAAATATCACATTCAAATCATAACTATTTTATTTTTTCTCTTACAACTATCAAATCAATTATAAAAAGGCCAACTATCATCCCAAAATACAATTTTTTCAGTTAGGCAAATAGAGCCAAAAAGTCAGCTAAAATAGTCAAGTTCCCAAATGATAATTTTGTATAAATTTAGTCTAATTGATTATAATTATTAGTGTTTTTTTGATAATAAAAAAATGCGCACATTAGCGGTGTGTCATGCTTTTATAGGGGAAAAAAATTATAAATTTATTCAACTTAATGAATTAATCTTAACTAACTCAACGACTAATTTCCTTTAAAAACCGTAATACGAGTTATTATTGAACCAAATTAATACAAAAATTAAAATTTATTTCGCAACAACATTTTGGCGACAAAATGGGTAAGGAAAATTTTTCGTCATAATTAGTTTGGGTGACAAAATGTGTACATTTTGGGATAAATTTGTTTTGTTTTTAACTTTGTTGTAGTGACTACTCTGTTTTATTATTGAATTTCATTGATATAATGAACTTTCCAAAAAAGAACTTTGGATGTGTTTTCAAAAAAATTGAAAGCTTATGACATTGGAGCCTGGCATGGCATTTGCATTCATGTATTTGAGGTTGCTTAAAATATATATATATATACTTTGCCAAGATATCTCTATTGGATTTTGTTGTTTAAAAATTGTGAAATTAAATAAATAGATTTATAAAGAAATCAAATTATATACTAAGAATATATGCTAAAGATTACAATTAAATTTCAACAGAAATACACAAAATAATAAAAGGGTAAAGAGACGAAACCGAAGCCTGCACGGAAGCAGTTTCCTTAAAACAGATTTCGCCGCCTCACGGGTCGAGTGCTTGAGGAAACCCGGCGTCTGTCTCCCAGGATACGATGGTCAAAACCAGCTACGGCAGAAGCACTATCTATCTAGCTTAGTGAACAAAACAATGGCAGCACTCTCTCACAATAGGAGCTTTCTGGCAAACTGACTTGTAAAATGGAAGCAAAAATTTCTATATTGAAACTTGACAGGAGGGTCTCAATTTATACATGTATAGGGGAGAGAGGAAGAGCCTCCAGCCTTTAAGGCTAGTCATTAAAACACCAAACATCCATAGCCCCTTTCCACAAAATGAAAAGTATGGATGCCCAAAGGATTCACACCCTTTAGCCAAGAAAAAGATTTAAATACTCTTTAAAATCCTATTCATGAATCTAACATCATAAAGTAATTTCTTGACAATTTCTTATTCAAAACCCAATGGTTTTTGGCTCACTTGGACCCAACACAAAAAATTGGTTAGGACCCACTTTAATATTTAATTAAAGTCCCCAAAAATAATTTTTTCCAACAATCCCCCACATGAATAAAAATTGACCGAATGACTCAACAAACGGACATCGTTCAACATTAAAGACTCTGAGAGAGAGTACAACGGACTAACCCCGACATCAGAGAAGGTAGCTTTTGGCTTTGAACGTCTCCCAGTGAAAACCTATCGAGTTTACTGGCAGATCAGTGAATAAGACATCTTGAACTGCGCTACCATTTATGTAAACTGAGATAATAGATCTCACACGGGAATTACTCCTACCACCATATGTTCTCACTGGTGTGCCCTGTGTGGCCCTGGACACTAGCCTGGTTCAGCGAGTGGTTTCAAAGAATCTTGGCCTACCCAATTCTTCTAGAAGCGGCCCCACTTCAAACTCACATAGGTGACTCTACTAAAGTATCCTGCAATACTTAGCTCAACAGCTTAACACATAAGAGTCATTAAAAGCTCAGCTTATCCTCTACACTAGCAAGTATCACTGATAGAAGGAATGGCTGGAGGTTTAACCTCCTCAGTGACATACCACCGTTACACGCAATTAGGTTGTCCCATTGAATCTAGATCTTGGGATCTCCAGTCAACTAGGTTGGGTTTCCATTCCGGTAACTTTCAAAGGCCTTAACCCCATTCCTTTTGACGACGTTTCGCTAACACTCGACTTAACCCTTTGGTTAACGAATCCGCAATGTTGTCCTTAGACTTTACATAGTCTAAAGAGACAACTCCATTCGAGAGTAGTTGTCGTATGGAATTATGTCTACGACGGATATGTCTAGACTTTCCATTATACATATTACTCTGTGCCCTACCAATTGCAGATTGACAATCACAATGAATACAAATAGCTGGCACAGGTTTAGACCGACGTGGAATATCTTCAATGAAATGGCGAAGCCATTTTGCTTCTTCTATTGCTTTATCCAAAGCAATAAACTCTGATTCCATCGTTGATCTAGATATACACGTTTGCTTGGAAGATTTCCAAGACACGGCTGCCCCACCAAGAGTGAACACATATCCACTAGTGGACTTTGAGTCCTTTATATCTAATATCCAATTCACGTCACTATATCCTTCAAGCACCGCTGGATATCGAGTATAATGCAGCCCATAATCCCGAGTGTAGCATAAATACCTTAACACCCACACAATGCCCTTCCAAAGAGAAGCATCAGGATTACTTGTGTATCTACTAAGCCTGCTAACCGAGTAAGCTATATCAGGCCTAGTACAACTCATCAGATACATTAAACTTTCAATTACCCGAGAATATTCTAACTGAGAGACACTCTCTTTATTATTCTTGGTAAAATGTAGACTTAAGTCTACAGGTGTCGATGACACACTCGTATCTGATCCACGAAACTTCTCAAGTATCTTATCAACATAATGAGACTGAGAAAGTACAATTCCGCCAAAGATTCTGGTAATCTTAATTCCCAGAATAACATCTGCAATGCCCATATCCTTCATGTCAAACTTAGAGTTTAACAACTTCTTGGTAGTTTTGATCATTTCATCGTTACTACCTATAATGAGCATATCATCAACATATAGACACAAAATGACATAACCTCTGTCAGTGTCTTTGACATAAATACACTTGTCACATTCGTTGATTCTAAACCCACTTGACAACATTACGTTGTCAAACTTCTCAAGCCATTGTTTAGGCACTTGCTTCAAACCATACAATGATTTGACAAGTTTGCAGACTTTCTTGCTTTGCCCTGGAGCTAAAAACCCTTCAGGTTACTCCATAAAGATTTCTTCATTCAAATCCCCATTTAAGAAAGCTGTCTTTACATCCATCTGGTGTATCTCAAGATTGCGCAAAATTGCTAATGCAATCACCACGCGAATGGATGTTATCCGAATTACAGGTGAGTACGTATCAAAGTAATCCAGGCCTTCTCGTTGCCTGTATCCTTTGATAACGAGCCTCGCCTTATACTTGTCAATAGACCCATCGGCCTTCATCTTTCGTTTAAAAATCTATTTGCAGCCTAAAGGCTTACAACCTGGAGGTAAATCTACCAACTCCCAGGTGTGGTTCTGTAAGATGGAGTCAATCTCACTTTTGATCGCTTCTTTCCATAAAGGACTCTCAGGAGAAGTCACAGCTTCGTGGAAAGTTTGAGGTTCGTTCTCAACCATATAAGTCAAGAAGTCTGGACCAAAAGATTTGGATGTCCTAGCCCTTTTACTCCTTCTGGGCTCATCTAAAACCTCAATTTGATCATCACCTGGATCATCAACATGATCATCCTCACTATCAAGCTCATCAAATTGCTCCAAAGACCTTGGAACCCCTGCATGGATTCGGCAAGGAAAAATGTCTTCAAAGAAACATGCATTCCTTGACTCCATGCTGGTATTCCTGTGTATGTCTGGAATTTCAGACTTATGTACAAGAAACCGATATGCACTACTATTATGTGCATAACCAATGAATATACAATCCACGGATTTCAGGCCTATCCTAACTCGTTAGGGTGTAGGAAACGCCATAATAGCAAGACACCCCCACATTTGTAAGAATTTATAAGAAGGCTTAACGCCTTTCCATAACTCATACGGGATCTTGTCCACTTCACTTCAACACAAGTTTCACACTTGTGTTTCGTCAGAACGACCTTGTCGGACTCAAAAACCATGCGACAACATGTTTACTGAGAAGAGTCCTTGAGACAAGATTCTTACGAATGTCCGAAACATACAGGACTTCGTTCAAGGTTAGCTCTTTCCTGAGGTTAACTTCAGGACCACCTTTCCTTTCCCCTCAACAATCGAGGTAGCAGAGTTTCCCATAAACAACTTCTTACCATTTGTAACTGGTTCAAAAGTTGTAAACAACTCCTTCTTGGAGCAGATGTGGCATGTAGCCCTAGTAAAACTAAAAGCCCTCGCTACCATAGTTGTAGCACTTCCCAAAGAACCGCTAACAAGGTTCCCGCGACTTGTATGCCAGCTTCTTTTGCAACACCACCCCTTGGCCCCAGCTTAGAGCCCTTGTTCACAGGGGGCTTCTTCCTTATCCCAGAAGATTTGCCATGCTCAACGACATTGGTCTTTACTAAGGAGGTGCTCCCTCCTTTCTTTCTATTATCCTCCTCAATTCAGAGTCGGATAATTAAGTCTTCTTTGTAGAATTTATACAAAGCCTTTTGGCCTTTTCCAAAAATTCATACAGTGTTTTAAACAAATCCTTGTGTCACAATGATTATGAAACTCTCAAAATCATATCACAGTAAATACATTCCTAGAATGTCATCAACCGAATTAGGCACCCAAATATATTTGGTCCAACCTATCACTCTGAAGCCAATAGTCTTACTATTAGGAAACACAAATCCAGTGTTCAACAGTCTACTATTCGGAACTTCATAACATGGCCAGTAGTCTTATCACTAGGAATCACTAATTTTTCAGCATGTGGTCAGTAGACTTTCTACTACTAGGAATTACAATGTCTTAACCTGTGATCAGTAGTCACTTTACTACTAGGAATCACAACGTCCTGACATAGGATCAATAGACTCTTTCATTACTAGGAATCATCATGTCTTGACATATGACTAGTAGCCTCTCCACTACTAGGAATCATGATGTCTTGACATGTGATCAGTAATCTATTCACTACTAGGAACTACAATCTCATAACTGTGTAGCCAGTGGTCTAACACCTCCTAAGAACCACCAGTTTTCTATCTCTGTGATCAGTGATCTTGAACTCACTAGGAGCCACCAATTTAAGAATATATTTGGAATTTAAAAATCCAAAAAATATTCACCCACTATAACAGGTTGTCTCATCTTTGCTCTCAAGCAAAGTCACATAGCAATCATAAATGCTATAAATAACACAAGGATACCATACTATTTGCCTCTGATCAATTCAGAGATATTTTAATGCAATCTTATGATTTCCTTTAAGAATCTCGCGAGGCTAAGGTTGTCAAGTGGAACAACATTTCTGTTTGTCACATTTTGAAGCCATTTCTGAAACATCACAATAGAATTTCACTTCTGTGATTCCAGAAATTAAACTTAACCCTTAGAAAATCCCTCAAATGGAAATTTAATTCAAAACTAGTCTCACCATTTAACCTAGAATCGAACATGGTCAGGAATGTTCCCAGGAAGACTGGAGGGGTCACATCGGTCCCACTTAAAACCTAGTTAACCTTTTGACAAAACATTCAAGAGCATGTTGACTCCTAGTCCATAGGAAACAATTTAAAAATTAAGATTTCCAGGAGATAAACCAGGTTATAACAAACCGATTCTCAAGCAAATAAAATTTGCTACCAGAATTACATCACTCATAAAAGTTAACCGGTACTCCCGGAACTGAGCCCATGAAAGTTAACCGGTACTCCCGGAACTAAGCCCATTATTTCTGAATAAAATCAGAAATAATTTAGCTAATGCTAAAATTTGGTTTCCTTTCTCAAAACCAAAACACTTTGGACATAATCAGATTATAACCAAAGACTTTTCTCCAAACTTGGTTTTCCAACACTTTGGGAATAGAATGATTAAACCCAAAGACCTCCTCAAACTCCAAAAGTTTGAAACCAAATCCATCTTAGTTGTCATTTCTGAACAAATAAGAACTACTCTTTAGCCAAAGCTAAACACTTTGATTTTTATCACAGAAAACTAAATCAAGTTCCAAACTTACAAGCAATTTAAAAAATTGCTATAACAATTACACGCATGTAAAATGCTTCTAACAAAACAAACAAATAAAACTTGCTATTACAAATTGGTAAACAAACCAACTAAATCTCAAGCAAAACATGCTTCAAACATTTAAATAAAATAGCCAATCCATAAGGATTCTATTTAGTCCAAAAGCCTTTCCACGCTTAGGTATTCCTATTCAACACAAAAGTTAGTAGTCCAAACATTTTTGTTTTTACATCCCAAATTCTATTCATTTGGTTTTATATTTGTTTTTTTTTTTCCATTGGTATCCCTACAAAGAAAGTTAGTAGCAAACCACAACAAAATACAAACAAATAATCTAAAAAATTTAATTATAATAAATAATTGAAACCATCTAGCCAACTATTAATTAAATAAGTAACCAACTAATATAAGGTACCAAAACAAAATACAATTTGTAACTTCAAAATTAAATTACAACTTTAAAATAAAGTTCAATACTCATGAGTTATAAATGAAATTAATTCATAATAAACATTTAAACTAATAACTCCAAATAGATAAGTCAAATTCAAAGTTTATGCACCCAATTAAATAATTCAGATTAATGCACCTAATTAAATAATTTAGATTAATGCACCTAATTAAATAATTCAGATTAATGCACCTAATTAAATAATTCATATTAATGCACCTAATTAAATAATTCATATTAATGCACCCAATTAAATAATTTAGATTAATCATGTACACAATTCATAAAACTCTATAACTCCAAATACATTAAATTATGTAATCTAGCCTAGAAAATAATAAGCATGTAACAAATTAAAACTAGAATAGAATTAGCATGTCAAAATTGCAACATCCATAAATTATATTTTATAACCTTAAAAATTCATGCAGATCATGGTAGGGAAATGATGAACCATACGCATAAAACAAGATCATACTAATACAATTAAGTATGCAAATTATAATAGAGCATTCTAATTAAACTAAGCAATTAGAGAGTACCATTGCATAATTTACAATTATTGAAATAGTGAGCAATCCCGCAACAATTCCTAGTAACATTATACAAAGCTAACCTAATAGTCTATATAAATCTATTCGATCAATTTCATAGAAAAGATATATAATATCTGTTTTAAGCTTGTTGTTTAAAAATTGTGAAATTAAATAAATAGATTTATAAAGAAATCAAATTATATACTAAGAATATATGCTAAAGATTACAATTAAATTTCAACAGAAATACACAAAATAATAAAAGGGTAAAGAGACGAAACCGAAGCCTGCACGGAAGCAGTTTCCTTAAAACAGATTTCGCCGCCTCACGGGTCGAGTGCTTGAGGAAACCCGGCGTCTGTCTCCCAGGATACGACGGTCAAAACCAGCTACGGCAGAAGCACTATCTGTCTAGCTTAGCGAACAAAACAATGGCAGCACTCTCTCACAATAGGAACTTTCTGGCAAACTGACTTGTAAAATGGAAGCAAAAATTTCTATATTGAAACTTGACAGGAGGGTCTCAATTTATACATGTATAGGGGAGAGAGGAAGAGCCTCCAGCCTTTAAGGCTAGTCATTAAAACACCAAACATCCATAGCCCCTTTCCACAAAATAAAAAGTATGGATGCCCAAAGGATTCACACCCTTTACCCAAGAAAAAGATTTAAATACTCTTTAAAATCCTATTCATGAATCTAACATCATGAAGTAATTTCTTGACAATTTCTTATTCAAAACCCAATGGTTTTTGGCTCACTTAGACCCAACACAAAAAATTGGTTAGGACCCACTTTAATATTTAATTAAAGTCCCCAAAAATCATTTTTTCCAACAGATTTTGCATTTATCACTCATGGATTTTGTGTAGGAAAAGATGCGGTAATCTTGCTTAGCTGAAGGCGTAGGAATATTTTTTTGAACACGATGCTCTATATCTTTTGTGATTACTTTTAGCAAGCTAAGGGCTTAAATTGTCTAGGTTTGTTAATCATTTTTGTATAACCAGGCTTAAGTCTCGGAACTTGTAACCCTTGATGCTTTTCTTTTGTTGATTATTTTCTTGTTTAGAATTGTCACACATGCTATGGATTCAACTTAGAAAAGATTAAATATGTATTGCATTTGGACTCCTTATGTAAATCTTTTTCATGAAAGAAATGCAACTATAGAGATTTGATTAATGGAAATCTAAGTTTATTGATTGACGAAATAATCGAGTTATTTATATATGTCTTTTATTTTGGAGGGGAAATCGGTGGTGACTAAGTAGTTGTGAGTGACGTTAAGATCGACGACGGCGGCGATGATGGAGACAACGCGAAGGCGATTATGATGGAGACATCAAATCTAACAGATTTGTAGCGGCGTGGTGGTTAAGGTTTACAGATCTACAGATCTGAGGCTGATCTACAGATCTCCAACGACAGCTCGACGACAACAGATCCAGAGAGAGAAAGAGAGACGAGAGGAATGGCGATGATGGTGATCAATTGGCGGCACAGCGGCAACGGAGGTAAGAGAGAGAAAGAGAGAGAGAGAGAGATGGAAGGAACGGTGGTGATGGTGATTAGTCGGCAGCACGGCGACAATGGAGGTAAGGAGAAGAGAGAGAAAGGCGCTGGTTTGTTTAGGATTTAGTTTGGAAACAATATATATATATATATATACATGACTAGTTTGGTTATTTTGCAAATAGCTTGTCCTTATGGACATAATAGATTAGCGCTTGGACATTTGGGCAAGAAAAGTCCAAAATTGGACTTTTCAATTGAGCATCCTTTTTAAATTCACCTAATCCAGATATACTTAAAAAATGAAGTATTTGTAATTTTTTTTATACAAAATTCATTAAATACAAAAAAAAAAAAATTCAATTGACTTTTTTTTTTTGGGGTATTTATCAATTTTTTTTTTTAAAGATGTTCTTCATAAATATTTTATTTTTTAGATGGATCTAAGTTAGATAAATCTAAAAAATAAGAAATTGACTAAAATATGAAAAAAAAAAAGAAAAAAGAAAAAAAGAGAGTTTAATGAAGATAACAAAATACGAAAAAGAAAACCCTCAAAAAATGCGGCTATGTTTGGTTTGATTTTTCAAAATTTGTTTCTAAACGAGTTTTTGTTAATCTTTAGGGAACTCAATGTCGGAGTACAGAAAAGATTTAAAATACCATTTTCTATTAAATTTAATAATTAAAATTTTATTTTTCATTAATTTTACTTAGCGAAAATAAGCAGATGATTTAAATTGAAAATAAATCAAAATATTAGTGTTTAACTTGATAAAATTAAAAATTTAGAAATTATTTTGTTATAAAGATGATTTTTTTTGTGCGTATTTTTTTTTTTTTGTGTTTTTCCCATTTTATTTTTAAGTACTTCCTAAATATGTGTATATATAAATAATTGAATAAATTGCCAGCAAATCCTAATAATTGGATTTAATTTTCATTAAATTGTATCAATTGGTCATTGAAAATTGGTCCCAGCAAAATTGCCACTAAAAATCATTTTTTTATGATGATTTTCAAAATATGTCGCTAAACACTAATAATTGGCATTTTTTGTGACAGATTTTTTAAATTATTGTTAAAATTTACAATTAGTGTTGTCTTCTATGATAAAATTTTCAAACTGTCATTGAAAATTGACAATAAGTGACGATTTTTTAATGTTTAATGAAAAACACAACTAATTATTACAGTAACTATTAGACAATAAGCTCAATTGAGAAAGAAAAATGCCAGACACCCCCAAATGTTCAAATGTTTTACTAACATTTTACTAAATATTTCGCATGAGTGTAAGACTCACACCATATAAATCTCATGTAAATCTCACACCCATATGAGATATTTGATAAAAATATTAATAAAACATTCAGAGTCTTTAGCATTACTTATTGAGAAAACTTCCAATCGCCTTTCTCACACGGCCTTACTCTTTAATTACGCCAATCATGCAAGAGTTTGCATGGATAAAATCAGATTTCTAACTCTTTAGCCTCATTGGCTTAGGAAATTGATCTGCAAATTTATGATATGACACATCTATATCGTTTGCATGCATAAGATCAGATTTCTAACTCTTTAGCCTCATTGGCTCAGGAAATTGATTTGCAAATTTATGATATGACTGTAAAACCCAAGTTTTAAACATTATTATTTTTTGGATAGATTGGTAATTATATTAATTTATATGGGTCACTTAGTAATATCAAGGATTTAATTATGAGATAGCATTATTATTTCTATAACATAGGTGGGTAATTTTGCAATTTTGGAAAAAGAAAAGAATATTAGGTTAAGTATGAGATGCCGTAGCTTTTAGTCTTGGAGAAGAAAACAAAAAAACAACACAAACAAACAAGGGGAGGCGTGATGTTGTGGAAAGGCAAGGCAACAAGGGTTTGAAAAAACAAAAATTAAAGAAAAGAAACCAAAACGAAAAGGAAGAGGGAGGATTCATAAGAGTGGTGGTTTTGCTTTATTCATCACTTAGGTAAGATTTATTTTATTGTATTCCTATCTATGATTTTAGTGTTAATATATTAATAGATGATTTTATGGGCATATATGATTAAATAATTATATTGATGTAGTCTATGTTGGGGTTCTCAATTTTGCTCAATTTTAGAGTGTATTTTGTATTCCGTTTGGGTGGTTCATATTTTGAGATTAATATGTGATAGGTTAGGTTAATGGTGGTGTGTTTGTGGGATACAAGATTGATTACAAGCAATTACAAATTTTTACATGTATATAAACAACAATAGAATAATATGGGTTGAGAATTTCCGAAACCGTGATGGCTTTGTTTTGATGCTAAATTGTGGGAGTTCTTAATAGGCAATTGGGTTAATTTATTTTATTGTTGTTACAAGAAGAGATAGATGGGTGCACATAATAATTGTTTATGCGGTGTAATATTTTATTAGGTTTGTGAGATTGAGGTGGATCTTGGTAATTTGAGATTAGCTTGGGAAATATTATTTTAGCTGTTTGAGGTAAGTAACCCTCTATCATTGTTGGTTCATTTTTATTCCTATCGAATCGTTTAAAATCATAAATATTTATTTATAACCTTCATGTTCTCTTAAAATAAAATATGGGTCAAGTATAAAACAACATCGAATATTATTATGAAAATTATTTGAATATTTGGTGAAACTATTCTGAAAATTGTACTAAATGTTTATTCTGAAAATATCGAATGTTTTATTTAAAAGTTGTGTATTGTTTGAATTTTGAACATCACTCTAGTCTGACTATGATTTGGACCCTAGCCAATGGGGGTTATTTATTGGCATAGAAACTAGTTTCTTTTGGGGCTTTACCACCGGCCTATGTGTGGTTCTGGGCCTTGTCACGGGCTAAGTGACCGTAGTCACCAAGACTTGGGTTTTGTGAATTAAATCATTGAACCATCTGAATATTGAACCATCGATTTGAACAACGAATTACTTTGAGTTATCTTGTTGGTTTTTAATTTAAAATGTATTGTACATTGTTTATTTTTAGCTATGAAACCATTTTACAAATAATTGTTCATTTATTGAATTGTGGTAAAAATTATATTTATTGGTTATCGATTTATTTATTTATTTATTTGTATACTTGATCCAGCTAGCAGTAATGGTTGGTTATTTACTGGGCTATCTAGCTTACCCTTATTTTATTTTTTTTTCAGATTCTAAAGAGTAGAGCTACGCGGGATTGTTTTACATGTGGGAGTGCCAAGAGTAGGACTATGATTTAAGTACTTGAATTATTGTTTTGTTAATGGATTTTATTAGTGAAATTGGTGGATAATTTCATATGATAAGAATAATCAACTTTTTTGGATTTTAGCATTATGATAATTAAGAATTTAATTGGAGTATTTTACATTGTTGGTTATGTGTTGGACTCTTAGCCTTGCATGCTCACTTAAATGAGTGTGCGGCTTTGTCACAGAGCTTGGGGCATGACAATTTTGTGGTATCAGAGCCAGGTTGTAATTTTAAAAGCTAGTATAGAATAGTGGTGAGATTGGGTAGATATAGGATTGGGAACGCCTATAATTTGATATAATGTTAACTTTATTTACATGTTATAGGGACTTGAGAATAGAATAAGATGAGGTTTTATTATTGATGCATATAGGTTGCAATGGAACATGAGGAGACATTGGCAAATATGGCTAGGAATACACGCCAGGGTCAAACGAATTAACGGACTGGTAATAACAATCGGCGAGGGAATGTGACTAATAATGGTAGTGGTTCTCAAGCAGTCGGAGGAAATCAGGGGCAAGAGTTGGGACAACAAGAACAAGCTGCAATCCCC
>JAPPVO010006151.1:0-23545 GCA_030407325.1 Camellia japonica | reverse complement strand
GTGGAGGGTTCAGATGATGCCTTGGGATCTTCCATGCTGCTGGTGTTTTTCTCAAGGTCCATGCTCGTTGTCTGCCCCTTGCTATCTGATTGTTCCAAGTCTGTATTTGTTGTTGGGTCTTGACTTGGTGCAGCATGGTTTGCCTCTTCCTTCCCTGCTTCATTTTGGTCTGCCTCTTCCTTCCCTGCTTCGTTTTGGTCTGCCTTGGCGTCTGGCTGAGTATATTGCACCAGGGGTTGCGCTATTCCGGCGTCAACTTCCATCCCTAGTTCGGTTGTTTCAGTCAGGTCAACTGGGCAGATGTGATGACTTCCTGGTGTGAATTCTGCGACAAAATCCGCCAATGTTTGAGCTTTTATTGCGGTCCTGGGTTGGAACTTGATGTCGTATTGTCCCAACTCTACTGCCCACTTTAGAATTCGCCCAGAAAAGTTTGCCCTTTCAAACAAAGCTTTTAATGGAAAGGCTGTGAGAACAACTATGGTGTGGGCGTGAAAGTAGTGCGACAACTTCCTTGAGGCCATCATCAAGGCCAATGCCAGTTTCTCCAATGGCAAATACCTTGTTTCGGCGCCCAGTAATGTCTTGCTGACATAGTAGATGGGCAGGTGTTGGATTCCTTCTGCGCGGACCAATACTGCGCTAATTGCGTGCTGCGAGACTGCTAGGTACAAGAAGAGTTCTTCTCCAGGGATTGGGGTTACAAGTAGTGGTGGAGAAGACATGTATTCTTTTAGGTTTTCCAGAGCGCGGTCGCATTCGTCGTCCCACTCAACTTGGCTTTCAGTGCGTGGAAGAATGGTCGTAGTCTGTCTGACGACCGGCTTATGAACCGATTGAGCGCAGCTGCCATGCCGGTGAGATGTTGCACTTCCTTTACTGAATTTGGCCTCTCCAGATCCTGAATTGCCTTGATCTAAGAGGGGTCTGGTTCTATACCCCGGTTGGTCACCAAGAAGCCTAGGAATTTGCCAAATCCTACTCCGAACGCACACTTGGACGCATTGAGGCATAACTTGTGCTTCTTTAGGATCTCAAACATCTCACTCAGGTCCTTGAGATGGTCATTCTCATCTTTGCTCTTGACTACCATGTCGTCGATGTAAGCCTCCATTATTCTGCCTAACAATGGTTCGAACATCTTGGTGACCATTCGCTGGAATGTCGCCCCTGCGTTCTTTAGGCCAAAGGGCATGACCTTGTAACAGTACAATCCTCGCGGAGTTGTAAAGGATGTGATCTCCTGGTCAGGTTTATGCATGGCGATTTGGTGGTAGCCTCTGTATGCATCCAGAAAGCTAAGTCGGTTGTGCCCTACCGTCAGGTCTACCAGTTGATCTATCCGCGGTAGAGGAAAGCTGTCTTTTGGGCACGCCTTGTTGACTGTTTTGTAGTCGACGTAGACACGCCACTTGCCATTCTTCTTTGGCACTACGACTGTGTTGGAGATCCATCTTGGGTAGTACACCCTCTAATTGCTCCTGCCTCCAGCAGGTTTCCTACTTCTTCCGCCACTATTTCGGCGTGGTGGAGTGCCGATCTGCGCGTGCGCTGAATGATTGGTCTGGCGGATGGGTGGACATTGAGTTGGTGACAGATGAAATTGGGATCAATGTCTGGCATGTTGTATGGTGTCCAAGCGAACACTTCGATGTTAGAGGTCAAAAATTCCAAGACCTCTAATCTCTCAGTGCTGGACAACGACGAACCGAGTAAAAAGAACTTATCCGGGTTCTTTTCATCTATTCTTACCTCGACCAAGTCTTCCACCGCTTTCTGACTAGCCGCTTTGCCAACATCTGCGAACAGTTCATTACTCTCAGGTTCTTCCACCGAATGAACGTGTCCTTTGGCAGCGCGGCTGCCATTCACCGTAACAAAGCACTGCTTTGACATGATCTGATCTCCATAGACTTCTTCTATTAGTCCAGTGTCGTTGGGGAACCGCATTACTTGGTGGTAGGATGACGCCACCGATCGCATGGCATGCAGCCACGTTCTGCCCAAGATGATGTTGTAAGTGGAGGGGACCTTCAACACCCAGAACTCCACTTGCTTCGTCACACTCCCTGCTCTGACTGGGAGGATTATTTTGCCGACGGGTCATTCTGGCATGGAGTTGAATCCAATTAGGGGAGATACGGCAGGTGCCAAGTCTTTATCTTGTAACTTCAATTGTTTAAACGTTTCGTAGTACATGATTTCACATGAACTACCCTGGTCAATCAGAATCCACTTGACGTCAAAATCCTTGACTCGGAGAGTGACGACCAGGGCATCATTGTGAGGGCAATATATCCTTGCCAGGTCTTTATCCGAAAAAGACATGACGTTTGTGGCCTCTGTCTTTCCCTTCTTGATGGCAGGTTGGGCACTTAGCACCTCTCTTAAGTGTTCAGCCTTTTTGATTGATCCCCTGAGCTCGCATATACGCTCGGGTTCAAAGACTCCATGTATCACATTGATAGTGCCTGAGGAGGGGCGTCGATTGGCATCCCATTGGGTTTATTGTGGTCCTGGGGGGCTGGTTGCGCCCCTCCTTCAATGTATTTATCCAGGTGTCCAACTGCCACCAACTCCTCCAGGTGTTGCCTCAACGGCGTGCAGTTTTCAGTGCGGTGCCCCTTTTCTTTATGGAAGGTGCACCGAGCCCTGTCGTCGTAGTCCTTCTGAGCCTCGCCTAACTTGGCTGGCCATCTGACGAAAGGCTCATCTCGTATTTCACTTAGAATTCGGTAGATTGGTTTTTTAAAGACCGTGGTTATGGCAGTGCGGACTCTCAACCATCTTTTATCCTGGTCCTCTCCGTTGTCTCGTCTGCCACGTCCGTTTCTACTCGGGCGATCTACCGCGTTGACATTTGCTGAGGCCTTCTTCTCTGGTACTGTGGTCGTGCGGGACTTCGCTTTGGCACGTGCGCCATCCTCCTCTACCCTGATGTGCTGATGCACTCTTTCCATCAAGGCTTCCATGGTGAGGGGCGGCGTCATGGTGATTGAGTCCCTTAGTCTGTTTCCGACTGGAAGGCCTCTTTTATACTGTGCAATGGCGAGATTGGTGGGACAGTCCCCAATCTGGTTAAAGGTCTCCCAGTAGCGACTGTTATAGGATCTTAGGGTCTCCTTGTCGCCCATGTCGATGGAGAGTAATTGGTCGATCTCCACTGGTGTTTTTGGTGTTTTTTCGGAACTTTACAAACGCTTCCGCCAACTGTGCCCAGAAGGCTATGCTGCCTTCTGGAAGTTTCTCAAACCAAGTCAAGCCTAGGTTACCAAGGCTTGAGGGAATAGGATGCACATCAAGGCCTCATTGCGCCGATATACACGCCATAACCTGGCGGAAGTGGCTTAAGTGTGAGTAAGGGTCCGTCTTCCCCTCTCGTTGGTGAATTTGGGCTGTAGGAAGCCTGAAGGTAGGGGTGCGTTCTCGATTGCTGGGACGAATGGTGAGGTCTGCAGCCTCGCCAACGCCTTGTCTGTCGGTTCGTAGGCGGGGCGCGGTATTGGCATTCCAACCTCGACGCTTCCATGCGTCCGAGGAGCCAACCGCTGTAAGGTAGAAACTCTGTGTGGATCGCGCGCCCTGGCGTCCTCCTTCCACCGTGCCTTCTCTTCTAGCACGGTTCGTAAGTCGGACGATCTGGGCAACTGTCTGTCTGGATCTTATTTGGTGCGTATGCGAGGGCCAATATGTGCTTCCCTCAGTGTACGACCTGGAGTGACGAGTTTTGGAAGATCTGGATTGCGTATCGCCTGTCCTGAGGCTTCTGCTCTCTGCTTGAGAGGGTGTAGTATTTCTACTACGACTTTCCGAGTGGCGAGGGGGTCTTGTTTGTGCGCCCCTCTCCTGTCGCCACTCTTTCCTTTCCTTTCACCTGGCGCTTTAGAGATTCCATGTCCGCCGCCATCCGACGTATCAATTCATCTTGTTCCCTGACGCATCCTCCAAAGCTTGGGGATCAATCCTCCGCCTTTGTCTTTCTGGGCTCTGCGAACGGGAGTGACGAGGCTGTTAGTCCGCCTTCTCCCTCTTGTATCCCTCCTGGGATTCTGTCTCTGTGGCTCCAAATTCCCCATAGGAGGGATAAGAGGTAGACCTTCGCGCCTCGCACCCCCTTCTGGAGTTAGTCCGTCAATGGCGGACTGTGGTAATTCTTCGTTGTGCGCCATTGATTCTTTAAAAGAAAAAGCTTGATCAAGAGGTTTGTTCTTGTCTGAAATTCCCACAGACGGCGCCAATTGTACGGGAAAGAAATAAACCTTCTCGTATAATCCTGTTGATCAAGTCTGCGTTCCTCTGTACGATGTCGCTTTATCACCTGAAAATACGAACGTGAGCTAGCCGGCGGGTATGCACCGGAAACCTCTCCGATGCCTAAGTCAGTAAGCTTGACAAATAGACAAAAGCTCTGTGTATTCAGAAAACAAAGTTGCGTTACCCTCCCATAGGTTATTTTTGTGAGCTTTTACAGCTTCGTGTGGCACAATCCTAGTAGGACTTTTACTCCTCCATGTAGAGTCCTCCTAGGATTCATCTTCTGAAGAATAATGCTTATCCTCCAACACCCCCCTCACTGCTTAAACCAAGTGAGATGGTCTTCCCATGGCCGAACCACCATAGGACCGAAATAACACTGTGCCATTGGGACTAGCTAGCGCAACCGACCTAACCGTTAGCTCGACTCTTCTCTCCCTTCTCTACCTCGGCTTCATACGCAAAGGCCGAGCTATCCGTAGAAGAGTTAAGCCGATCTGACCTAAATCAGGTCCTGAAGCGGGCTCGACATACCTCGGTTCCGAACAGCGTAACCGAGCTAACTTCTTTTTATCCCGTCTGATGGCTTCAATCGTACTCCGGACCGAGCTAACCCAAATGACGGCGACCGAACTAAGCCTACTTACTTAATCCGGTCGGCAAGCTTCTTACTCCGGACCGGACTACCATTCGTCCGCAGCCCATCTTCTAAGCCTCTTCAACACGGCCCATAGAACGGCCCACTAATCCTAGCTCAGCCCAATTTATATATAAATTACCCTCTCAATAGTTATTATAACTGAAAGCCAAACATCAAAACATACACAATGTAAAGAAACAAAGTTGAAATAGTGACCCAGCCCAATAAAATCCCAAAATGCAGCTTCCCAGCAAGCAATTGAAACAACCCAAAAGCCATCACACAAAGAAGCAGACCTGACAAATTAGATGATACAGTTTTGCTCCAAATCTATCTCGTATTGATTCCTAACTTTGTTGAGCCAGGAACCTTGTTGAGCCAGAAGCACCGAAGCCAGAAAACCCATCAAACCCATTTCAAATTTCTACGAATTTCTGCGAATATATGTTAATTAAAACCAATCAAACCCATTTCAGAAATCACAACCACTCCAACCACAACAAATTAAAATAGTTTACACCAAAATCATTAACTTTAAAGCAAAACTTGGACAACCAAACTTTTTTTTTCCCACAACTGTTTGGAATGAGGGTGGTGTGAGGCAATGAATAATGATGTGTGAAAAGTTGTGATCAAAAACAATATTTATTTTTCCACAACCGTATGCTATATGTGTGAAAACAATATACCCATAATTCTTCCATGAAAAGAAAGTTGTGATAAAAAACAATGTGTGAAAACTTTCCAACTGTTTGGTTTTTTTTGATAGTTATTCGAAAAGAGAAAAGTTATTTTTTTTAATAAAATAAACAAAGCAACAAAACACTTCTTTTCAAACCAAAACAAATACTATGCTGCTACACTCCCAATAGCAACATAACACTTCTTTTCAACAATCCACAAATATTTTAAGAAAATGCTATAAGTTCTAAATTTTCTACTAAATAAATGACCAAATGTCTCACATGAGTGTGGGGTTCACAAATTACGGACTCCACACCCATGTGAAACATTTGGTCATTTATTTGGTAAAAAAATTGATATCCCTAACATTACTTAATATTGTATTCATCTATGCTGCTGCACTCCCAACAGCATCAAAACTCTATTTTCAACAGACCACATAAACCAATGCCAAGACCCACACCTGACAACACTATTCCATAGCATCAAAAAGCGTGCCACACGCTCCATGGCCGGAAAACTCCCTTGACCGAAAACGATGGCCAAAACATATCCATGGAACACTATTTTGTGCAGAGAGAGTGAAAAAAGAAAAATGGCATATAGAGATTTGTAGACGTCCCCGAACGCCCCGGGAGAGAATGAGTCTCCCGTTCCGTTCGTCTTGGACTCACTACAGTTCAGGACTCAAATGTCACGGTTCTTAATCTGAACCAAAGAGTCCAAATCCGGCAAATCGTTTTGAGAAAACAGATTTTTGAAAGAAGTGCCAAACATGGACTGCTTTGCCAGATACAGAGTCGCCACCTAAATATTTTATTTTTGGGAAATTTAGGAAACTCTGACTCGTTTGCCTAAGGCCACGTGTCCGTCATCACCAAAGTTGCCTCGGCTCGGGAACTTGGGTACGATTGGGGAAGGTCACTTCGTGAGCACCCCCGCTCGCCCGATCAAAGATCGGCCTCTACTAACCATGATATCTAGTTTTGAAAACATTGTGTGCTCTTATTCCGGTTATTAGCCTAGATTTACTATGTGATGCGCACAACATACAAGTATAGACTGGATCGCCTGAATTGGTATAAAACATCTCATGTTTATTTTTGAAAGTGGTTTGATGATGCTACCCGCAAGTAGGCTAAAACGTGGATTTGCCGCCCTCGGGTGGGCTTAGAAAACATGATTTTGCCACTATCTAGTGGGCTTAAAACTCACAATTAATGAATTGTTCCAATTCAAACAACCCAACCTTCACCCACAGGCATTCAGGCAGTTATATCACATAAGCAGTTAGCCTCATGGTAAGCATGCTATTCATGGCAGTCACTCACACGCATGCAAGGATGCTAAAGCATAAAAACTTACCGAGTACTCCAAGCCAAAACAGAAGCTAATTAGAAATCCATGCATGATCCTAATTATACAGAAATGCCTAATGCAACACATGCAAAATGGAACTAAGATAGGCTCGACTATTCTAAAGATGGCATACGAAATGCTACAGCTAACATGTATTTAACTTGGAATTGAAATACAAATGCAGTTAGTATGATGCGCCGAGCCCGGTGCATGCAAGACAGATGAATGAATGCAATCATGCTATCATACTGTATGCTAATTGAAACATGCCCTAATCTAACCATCATAAGCTGGTAAATAAAAGGAAGAAAGACGTGGGGTTGGAAGACATACATCACACACACGCACACTTATTACAGTTGTGCCCTCGCGCAGAGGGTCCGAATAAACAATATACAGTCCCGAATAAATACAAAACCCTAATTAATTAATAGATTTAACTAGGAAAGCAATGAATTGGCATGTAAGCCAGGGACTGCCTCAGCTCTGCTCCGGATGATGAATGATGCATGCTTGAGTTGCCTTGTGCGGAAATCCACTGCGATGCCCCGGTTTGCCTCTGTTTGCAATTGTTCTTGGGATGCGTGCCAAACTCTGGAAGGCTGCTGATTCTTGATTTGCTGCAACAGAGAGCAAGAAACGGGCATGGCAAAGTATTTTCACATATGTATGCATGACTACTCTTCAGGGAGTGTAGTCCTCGATCCTCGTGCCACCAATCACGCATCTCGATGCATGATGGCCGAGGAGTCGAATTGCACGACTCAATATGAAATGAATGCACATGAAACACAACAAGGCCTAGACTCCATCATGGATAATCCGGAGTGTCGGTGACCGAGGAATTGAGACACGTTCCGTCACTTGGAATACGAAACGCCCCTCGTTTCCTGTGCTTGGGCTAACACCTATCCCAAACACAATACAATATGCATGACATGCATGAATGCAATTCTAACATGCAACCTAGCATACACAATGCTATGAAATGGCATACACAATGCGCGATGTAACAGGGCATACACGATGCTCTAACATACAACCTAGCATACACAATGCTATGAAATGAAATGGCATACACAATGCACGATGGACTTACACCAACATGAATGGACCTCAGCCACACTCACATCAGTAGCCATTAGGATGGAAATGAGACACTTCGAGATGCGTGCACACATGCACGCAAACCGAGGACCGAACCTAAGGCACGAATGCCACTCTACCAAAGCATGGCAAGACATGGAACATGGTATGCAAACATGCAAATTTCAGCACTAAAACATGATGCTAAACAGCCCCAAAGCATGGCAATATGGCACTTGATGCATGAAGTGAACCCCGAAACTCAAAACTAGGCACATGGAATGACTTATGGCTATACAAAGCATGCATTACTTGAACATGAAGTGTAAAGACAGAGTCAAGACAGTCCCAAAACATGCATTTTTCCAGTTTAGAACAAGGCCAAAAGGTGCTAGCAAGATGGCTTAAATTAGCATGCAATTTCGACGGGCAAACATGGTTTACATGGCGCATATATGAAGCACATGGAATCTCACTAAACCATCAAAAATCAGTGAACTAAACATGCCAAAATACGCCCAAATAACCATGGAAATGCAGCCAACACATGCACCAATGAGGAGTTCCTTTAGAGGGCATACAAAGGGATTCTTAAGTACATACAAGATAGACATGTGGCAGCCCCAAACCAACTTTGAAAATCAAATATGATAGTCTCAAAACTCAACAAATTGACCCTAGAATGTGGCTAGGAAGCATACAAGATGGGGTCGCTTTGAAAGGCCAAAATGGCCATCAAACAAGTCAAGGTGAGAGGGGGTCACCCCCCTCTAATTTGGAGGCTGAAAACAGTGACCAAGCCACTGGAAATCCACTGGATTCCAGTGGCTAGAGGGCCAAACAAAGCATGCAACAAGGGCTAGAATGTAAAGCTCAAAATAGGAGGCAACCAAGCATACAAGATAGCATATGACCTCAAAAAAAAAAATGGAATCTTAATAAAACATGAAGATGATGTCAAAACAAGCCTTTTTCCAGTTTATAACAAGTCTCAAATATGAACACAAATAGGGCTAATCTATCATGCAAAAATGGCCCTAAAAGAGAGAATAGAGGTAAGGGACAGCAGCTGGCCCCAAATGGCCAAGAGCCCTTCAACAAAGTTGAAGAGGGGCTCAAAACATGGCACGTTACAGTTTACATCAAGCCACGAAAATAAACACAAATGAGGGTAAACTATCATGCAAGAAAAAGGCCAAAAGAGGGATAAAGAAGCAAGTGATAGCTGCTGGCCTCAAACAGAGGAGGGCCCTTCAAAAATGTTGAAGAAGGGCTCAAAATATGATATTTTACAGTTCATGAACAAGTCTAAAACAGCTCACAAATAGACCTAAAATACTATGCAAAAATAGGCCTAAAAGAGGATTAAAGAAGAAAGTGGTAGCTGGAGACCTCAAACAGCAAGAGGTCCTTAATCAAACATGAAAAAGAGCTCAAAATAAGACTATTTCCAGTTAGGGTCGGAGCCCAAAAATGCTTGAAAGCAAGGCTTATAAATAAACCAAGAAAAGGCTAGAAAAGGGAGGAAGAAGACTCACCCTTGTAGAGCAACAACACAGCAGCTTTTGGACCAAGAAATGGTGCTCCTATCCTCTGAAAAACAGCCTCAAGTTGCTGGAATGGATTTTGGAGGTGTGGTGCTATGGTGTATAGTGTAAAGGGTGCAAGAACCTTTAGGGTTTGAAGACTTGGAAGAGAGGGAGAGGGAGAGATGTAAGCAAGAGCTCTAAAGCAATTTTTTTTAACCCTTAAAACTGAAGGGGAGGGGCTGGTTTTATAGAGGGAGAGAAGGGAAAAATGGGGGGGAAAATCAAATTCAAATTTCCCCCCCAAAAGGTTGACCCTCGAGCATAGGGCCTAGAGGAAAACAAATTGCACATCTAGAACACACTTGGGGAGGGGGTCATGGCTGGCCAGCTCAAAAGGGCAAAAAAGGTCATCCAACTAGGTAAGTGGCCGGCCTGCTACATTTTCTGGCCGGCCTGCTACTTTTCAGGAAAAAATATGGCTCTGCGGAAAGATGGGTGGCTGGCCAGTGATAGGAAAGTCCAATGGTGGCCGTTCAAGTATCCAAATTGAAGCACCGGAAGTTAGCTTTCCAATGGCGCAAAACCTTGCATTAAAATTCCTCTTGTGAAAAAGTTATACCCTTTTTGGTGAAGCCGCGCAGATTTCGGTCCAACCGGAGTGATGCCCTACTTCAATCAACTATATCTCCCCCTCCGGAATTGGATTTAGGAGATTCTTGAGTGCAAAATGAAGCCCGGAAGTCTTATTTCCAACGGTGGTGGCCTCATAGCTTGATTCCAAGTATGCAAATGAATAGGCCCGATTCGGCGAGGGCTGTTCGACTCTTTCTTAACGATTCATGCCCATTTTCTCCCCCAACTAGATTTTTTCCCTCTTCTCCTCTTTTCTTCAACTCCAAACCCCTAAGTAAGATGTTTTGAAAGATTTTTCAAAGATTTCATCTTTCTTTCATTCATTTCCACTTTGTCCTTGCTTGGTTTACCGAAAAGCGCAACATTTGACAAAATGCGAGCCTCGGAACATCGTAAAAACTTTATTTCAAAAACGTTTTGAAAGAGAGGGTTTTAAGACTAAAATCTTTTGATCAAGATCGTTTTGGTCCAAAAAAAGGGGTATGAAGTTGAGATTTGACTCTCTCTCCTTGCCGAAGAAATTGAACCTTTGCACTGCACAACTTCCAAAACCATCAGTCGCGTCCAAGTCTTAAAGGTGGTCAAAAATGGGGTGTCTACAGTTGCCCCTCTTTGACAGAACTCGGAAGTCAAGAAGTGACGGGAGTGAATGTCAAAGCCCAGAGACGACCCATTTTTGACAAGGCCGAAGATTTGGACAAACAAACAAAATATAGATAAATAAATGGTTGTGCCCGCAGGCTGGCTACGTATCCTTTTGTAAGGAATCAAACCAGCGTAGTTCAGGGGCAGGATGCAAAATGATATGCAGAAAGATTTTGATAATTGGACTTATACGCTACGCGAAGCCGGTTTGAAATTTGGACTTATACGCTACGCGAAGCCGGTATGAAAATTGGACTTATACGCTACGCGAAGCCGGTTTGAAAATTGAGGACTCATGCAATGCACTGCAATGTAGTGGCTAAGATGCAATGTAATAGCTAAGAGGTAAAGGTACCTTACAGGGGCAATTGGCAATGACTTACCTCGGCAATGCCCTACCTCATGCTGATGTGGGAATCTTCCTCTTCTTCTCAGTTGAACCACAGGTACTACTTTTCTCCCTGACTATGGTTGCAGCTTTCCCTATTCTCCAACAGGGTGACAGACTAGGTTGGATCAGTATCCAGAATTGAGGCGCATACAGATGCTATCTCAATCTATGGGGCTGCCATACAGATTTCAAGCCGAGGATATACCCCTGGGTATTTAAACCAGACTTTAGTCTTGGAAATCCCGAACCTTTGTGTTCTAGGCATGAGCCATTCGAACTCTAGTTTCTACCGTCTCAGTTGGTCTCCTAGGAACTCACCGCTAACACAGGTAGGTGGCTATACCAGACCATCGGAAATCGTTCGGGCACGACAAACACCAAAGGAATTGCACCTTTAGAGGATTTAAGGTCTCCTAGACCGGGCAATAAAACAGATATGATGCAATGGGTGTAATAGATGTGATGCAATAGATAATAGATGCGATGCAACAGAGAGTGCAATAGATGCAAAATGGTGACGTACGCGAACCACGCTGGACTCGTGAGTGGAGGAAGAACAAAGAAAATCAATCAGGAGCGCGTTCCACGCAACCTAAGGTAAATTCCAAACACGCTGAAATCGTGTGAGGAAGGGGACACTTGAACCACGCTGAAATCGTGAGAGGAGGTCCAAAAACAACCGCTCAAGTGCGCGTACAACGCAATCTGAGATAAGATCCAAACACACTGAAATCATGTGAGGAACGGGACACTCAAACCACGCTAAAATCGTGAGAGAGGTCCAAAAACAACCCGCTCAGCGCGTCTACAACGCAACCTGGGATAAATTCCAAACACGCCAAAATCGTGTGAGGAAAAGAACACTCTAACCACGCTGAAATCGTGAGAAGAGGTCCAAAAACAACCGCTCATGTGCGCACACAACGCAACCTGAGATAAATTCCAAACACGCTGAAATCGTGTGAGGAAAAGAACACTCTAACCACGCTGAAATCGTGAGAAGAGGTCCGAAAACAACCGCTCAAGTGCGTGCACAACGCAACCTGAGATAAGATCCAAACACGCTGAAATCGTGTGAGGAACGGGACACTCAAACCATGCTGAAATCGTGAGGAGAGGTCCTAAAACAACCCGCCCAACGCGTCTTCAACGCAAATTGGGATAAATTCCAAACACGCTGAAATCGTGAGAAGAGGTCCAAAAACAAAAACCGCTCAAGTGCGCACACAACGCAACCTGAGATAAATTCCAAACACGCTGAAATCGTGTGAGGAAAAGAACACTCCAACCACGCTGAAATCGTGAGAGAGGTCCGAAAAACAACCGCTCAAGTGCATGCACAACGCAACCTGAGATAAGATCCAAACACGCTGAAATCGTGTGAGGAACGGGACACTCAAACCACGCTGAAATCGTGAGGAGAGGTCCTAAAACAACCCGCCCAGCGCGTCTTCAACGCAAACTGGGATAAATTCCAAACACGCTGAAATCGTGTGAGGAAGAGAACACTCTAACCACGCTGAAATCGTGAGAAGAGGTCCAAAAACAACCGCTCAAGTGCGCACACAACGCAACCTGAGATAAAATCCAAACACGCTGAAATCGTGTGAGGAACGGGACACTCAAACCACGCTGAAATCATGAGAGGAGGTCCTAAAAAATAACCTGCCCAGCGCGTCTACAACGCAACCTGGGATAAATTCCAAACACGCTGAAATCGTGTGAGGAAAAGAACACTCTAACCACGCTGAAATCGTGAGAAGAGGTCCGAAAACAACCGCTCAAGTGCGCGCACAACGCAACCTGAGAAAGTCCCGGAGGACAACGATCCCAAACGCTGCTCAGCGTAAAAGGATAAAAGGTAGAATATAACACAAGGTGCAAATAAATGCAAGTATGGTGTGCATGACAATACAAGTGGAAAAGTGCATAACAATGCAGGTGGGAGGGTGTATGACTTTGAAGCAGGCTTGATCTTGCGCTTGAGGTAGAGGCACACTCATACTTCGGAGCATTGACAAGGCTTGAAAAGGTACATCCGGAATACAATCACGAAATTTTCTGAAGTTGAAGCACACTCAGATGCTTCGATTTTCGCTCTTTTTCTTTTGCTTTGTAGTCCGGAACCAATATAGCTTCAGATAGGTCCTGGTTTTACTGTTCTTACATGACCTGGGTTGAACCTTGCGGTTTTACGAAAGAACGAATCTTGTTTTGCACAAATGTAGGGAATGGCACGGCACTCTGAGCGCAAAATGATTTTATTTTTGAAATTGAGAGATGAGTTCTTGATCGGGGTATTGAGCCTACGACTGAACACAGCGCACTATGACTCAACAACGGAAAACAAAAGGTAAACAACCTAAACACATCGAGTAACACTCGAAACGACTCAAAACAAGAATCGAGATAAAACAAAAGACACGACACGCAGACATGCACAGGGAGCCTGTTTCTCTGGGTATTATTTCCCACCATTTCTTATTTGTGATTCTCACATCACACTCGGCCCTCAGGCTCGACTTTTCTCACAAAAACCTTTTCCCCACTTTTTCTCTCAGCGCACATCTCTCTATTCTTCAATCTCTCATTTTAAATCCCTCCACTGGGTGGTTGATGGATAAACAGAAAGTTGTGGGCTCTTGCCCCTAGCATTCTGCTAGATTCTGCTAGATTCTTCTTCTTCTGCACGCAGCTAGTGAGTTTCTCCCAAAGAGGGGCTGTGCTACAACTGGGTGTGTAGCAAATCTGCAGCTGACATCGGTTGACGATGCTCTGCTGGAGAGTTTGGACGTGATCAGATCTGTCTAGATGAGGGAGTGGAATATCTTGATCCATTCCAGTTCATGCTTCGCACTTGGCTTGATACCTCATTGCTCGGAGGGTGAGAGAGCTTTCAGCCCTTTTTGCTGTTAACTTCAGTTGTGCCCTTTTCTGGCAGGTAGAGTGCCCTTCTTGGCAAGTATTGTGGCAATGGGGAAAAGACAGAACACCTGACTCAACTGTGCCCCTAGTTCATCATTTCGACCATTTTTTTGTTTTTGGCTTTCTACTAAGACAATTTTACCAAAATGAGAGTTAGATTAACATGCTTGTTCAATTTTCTGATTTAAAATCATGCAAGTTAGGTTATGAGCACTGAAAATTTTCCTTTTTTGGGTCCAAGAAATGGTCCAGTTTTGAAAAATGGAATACTTTTCAAGAGAAAATTAGTCAACCTCAGTAAAAATTCTCAAAAACTATTTTGCGAACGGCCACTGCTCAACGAGCATAGAACCTACTCTTGAGATGCACAACCTCAGATCCAAAGAAAATTGCCCCCTGCTTGAAGAGAGCTTCCTGGCAACGGAAAGTTGCCCCTTGTTTGAACGGCACCGCAGGCGCATTGAATGGCAATGGCAAAGTTGCCCCTTGTTTGGATAGCACCGCGGCGCATTGTAGTCAGTCCTCAGAGTGACGAACACAACCAAATTCTTGGATACAGAGAAAGACAAAGATGATCAAAACCATTACATGGACACAGTCGAATTTTGAAGTGTTTTACGGCTGGACTTCAGAATGAAGTTGCCTACGTATCCCAAAGATGGGAATCAAGCCTTACGTAGTTCGGGGTTAAGGTACACTCGGGTATTTTATCCTTCACTTTTTTTTTTTTTTTAGGCTCTAACTTTTGCCAAGGCGCCCGTTGCGGGTTTTCGACCTTGCGAGCTTCTGTTTTTCTTTTCTTTTCAATTCTTTTCTTCTCTTTTTTTTTTTCTCTTTTCTTTTTTTTTCTTTTTTTCTTTTCTTCTTTTTTCTCTTTTCTTCTTTTTTCTCTTTTTGCTTTTTGTATATATCTTTTCTTGCTTCTTGCTAACTTTTGCCTGGGTCGCCCTTCCGGGTTTTTGGCCCAGCGAGCCTCTCAAAGGGTAAAAGTGTAACAAATCCATGCCAAATGGTTTTAGGATATCGAAGCCATCCTGTATCCAAGAGAGTGGCTATTGTATCATTTGCAGAGGATCCATCTTCGGCTCTTCGAGCACATCGGACATTTTCGCCCCTAGTTCGAGGGGTGCTTCTGTTCTAGCTTCGCAAGCTTCTTCTGATGAGGTCTGATCTTCTTGATCTGACTTTGGTGCCTCTTGTTCGAGGGCTGTTTCAAATCTGGCCACACAGGCCTCACATTGTGGTTGACCGTTTGAACATTCTGAATCCCAGTTCAAGGTTTGAAAGTGAGGGGTCGAGTTTCGAGGCTGAGAGCGATCCTAAGCTGCACAATCTCAAGAGCGATTCCACACAGGTCTTCATAGGACCGCGCAAAACATTTTTTTGAAATCTTTTAAGAAAGCGACAAATCGCTCGCGCCTGAAGACAGTGTAGAACCAATCTGGATCAAGCCAGGATCCTTCCCAGTACTCACACTAACAAGCATGATTTCATTCATTAAGGGCTTAGCACGCCTCTCTTCCTCTCAGTTGATCAAATTTTTTGCAAATCCCGAGGAATTCCTTCCTCTTTGTTTTCACCACAGTGTTCAAAAAGCTTTGAAAAACTCAGGTCATTACAATGACTTCAAGGCACAGAAAAGATAGAGTCCTTAGTCAAATACTGCCATCTCATTCAGAACTTTCGGCATAACTGGCACACGGCAGAAGCAAACGCGAGAGCGTGAAAATCATTGCTGTTTTATTCAAAAACTGCTGGCACAACTAGCTCCCTGGCAGAAACAGACTCGAAACAAAATGAAAAGACAAACGCAAAACAAAATGGTGACGCCCGAGGTAATACCCTCGGAATCACCCGACTCCTATACAACAGGACTGACTCGATATAACAAGACAGACCCGAAACAAAAAGACTGACTTAAAACGGACTCAAAACAACAAGACTGACCCAATACCCAAGTCAAAAAGCACAAAAACCAGCATTCACAAATGCTCAAAACAGTGCATGCTATCCACCATATCTGGAGTAAACTGAGTGCCGTCCGCAAGCAGTTCATCCCGCGATCACATGGTCACATTATCCCCCAAGTTCACCGATCCAGTGCCGATAGACTTTGCAGAGCTTGGCGTGGCAATGACCCCATTGTCAATCAGATCTTGCACTTCGTGGCGAAGACGAGAGCAATTGTTGGTGCCATGACCGGTTTGCTGATGGAAGGCACAGTACTGGGCTATTATCATGCGTAGCCGGAAGAGGATTTGGGAGAGGCGAGGCTCAAGGGGTTTGAGATGGCTTGTCCAACAAGGACTTGGAGAGCTTTGGACAAAGGCATATAGAGGGCATGAAAGACCCTCTGACCTCGGGGTTGGTACCTCAAGGTTTGTGAATTTTTGCTGACGCACCAGTAAAGGGATTGGTAGGTGCTGGCCTGGTTTGTTGATCTCTTCCAAGTGCAGGATTATAGCTGAAAGGAACGTTTCTGATACAACAACCCTTCTCCCGGCTTGCCCTTTGATTCAAACTGCTCCCAACTTGAGTGGCGAAAATGTCGTCCACAGTTTTTGCAACAACTGCGAGCACTTGCTCTTTGTTCAGTCCCTCGGCTTTCAAAGCCTCAACAGCCAACAGAAGATGTTCATGGGGATCCATGTCCGCCCCTATCTTGTTCTTTCCACTCGCCTCCACTTTGCCAAGGGATTGGCATTCCTCAAATGCAGCTTGTTCCAAGACTGGGAAGCCATTTGACATGAACTCCCTGGTATGTGATGTGGCTGATGACGGAGCCAATGTCCCAGAGGCCAAATCTGTCACAGTTTTCTGAAGATCTTCGATCATTCTCTTCAGCTCAGAAGTAGTGGGCTCACGGGTTTGAGATGATTAGGGTCTAGGTGCATCCATCATGCATAAGTCCATGCTTTCTGGAATGAACACCTCAGGCTTGGGTAGATGGGCCGGGGTGATGTATATGCTGGGGTCGTAGGTGGACGACAGTATATGGATGAGGTTGAGATGTAGAGGTGACGGGTCAGTACTAACCTGAGGTCCTTTTGGTGGAGCTAGGGTCTCTTCGTCAATAAGATCCTGAATCTTATGACGGAGGCGGATGCAACGGTTCGTATCATGACCGTGCTGTTGATGGTAGGCACAGTATTTAGCTGGGTCATATCTTGGTGGAAGAGGGTTTGGAAGGGGTTGGGGTTCTAGAAGTTCTAGATGCCCTTTTTCTCACAGCTTTTTCAAAGCTTGAGAGAGACTCATGTAAAGAGGATGGAATTTTCGGGCTTGGGGCCGAGTTGAAGTGGTTGGTTTCTGGCCATTGAGGGAAGTGGTGATAGTGTCTACTTCTGAGCATTTCGCAGTTGTGCTACCATCAGTAGTAGCATTGGAACTGCGAGCAACATTCCTCTTCAAAGGCTCATTATCTTCTGCAAAGATCCCTTGTCTGATGGCATCCTCTATTTGAACCCCCATCTCATGCAGATCTGAAAAGGTAGGGAAGGGAAGAACAATCATTTTCTGCATAAGCTTGGGCTGGAGATTGCGCACAACCATCTGAATCTGATCTTTGTCAGTGGGCCTAGTGGTCATCATTGAGGCTTTTGCTCTCCATCTTGTAACAAATTCCACGAAAGGCTCTGTCGGGTTCTGGCGGGTGGCTTCAAGTTCTTGGATGGTCATTTCAGCTTGGGTATTGTAGAAATACTGACCGACAAAGGCCTCAGCCAATTCTTCCCAATTTTGCTTCACTTTGTCCTCCAACTTAGTGTACCAAGTGGCTGCTACACCTGACAGGGTTCTTCCATACAGAGAGAGTTTTTGTGGCTTAGTCAGACCCATCGCCTTCAGGACATCCAAGAAAAGTCGGATATGTACCATTGGATCTCCAGACCCGTCGAAACGGTCAATATGTGGCATTTTGAATCTGTCTGGGAGCCGTACGGCAGACTCAGTGTGCCCGTCCTCAATGTCGGGAATGGAGTTAAGGCCCTGTGCCTTTTTGAATTGCCTCTCAAGGTTTGCGATTTTCACCGCGGTCGGATCGAGGTCACTAGCATCAAGGGGATTAAGCCTCTCATTAGGCTGCACCAGGGGTCTGACAACTCGGGCTTGAGCCAACCCTTCTTGGGGATCCGGACCTTGCAAATTTTTAGCTGGCGGAAGTGGGTCAAAGTTCGGCTGGGGTCCCAAAGCTGGATGTGAGGCAGACGCCCCAGATGGGCGTTGCGTTTCAATACTGGTCCCAGCCTGCATGGCAGTTCCCTGATTTAGCGCTGCTATCACGGCCACAAATTCTTCCGAACCCTGTGCCATCACGGTCTGCTGAGTTTGAACAAAGGTGATGTGACTGGCGACTGACGGATCAGATGAACTGGTGAGCCCCCTGACTGGCCTTTCTTTGCCTTGCCTTCAACAAAAGAACACTGGTTTCCCTTGAATCGAATCTCTGACCTAACAAAGTCTATTAGCACTAGTCCAATGTACCCGAGGGATATCGAAGCCTTCTGAAGCTATAGTTCCAGGATTATCTAGCAAAAGAGAAAACATGTAGCATCTCAAACTGATTTCACGATAACCCATATGAGCCGAGCTGAATGACTGTGCCCCTACAGAATTCTGCCCGTAAACTGATACCCTCAGGTAAACTGAATCCCAAAATTCTGAACTGGTGCCCGCAGGCCTGATGCCCAAACTTGCAAACTGATACATGCATTCCTGTAGAGACGCACTCTAAAAGCACATAACAAGCAAGTGAGAGCCAAAACACCCCTATGTTGGGGTAGGGTTTCCCTATCCTATTTTGTCAGGAGCTAGGGTTTCACTACGCACTCAGCGGTTTCAAACAACCTATATCGGGTAAGCAACCTGTCCTAGTTTGGAATGGTCAATACGGATTTCGATATGCACTAGGTCGAATGGTCAAAAGGGTGCCCCGGTAAAACCGAGATTTGTGTTCCCATACTGGCAGAGCCCACAACCGGTCAGCCTTACGGTCATGCCTTGACAAGATAAGCCTCCGGCAAACCGTTCAGGAATAGCAGATGGCAAACACGGTGTCCTAGGCGCACCAATGCAAATGCAATGCAAAGAAACACACAAGTGTAGTCAAAACCAGATATCATGGTGTAGACGTCCCCGAACGTCCCGGGAGGATGAACCCCCGTTCTGTTCATATTGGGCTTACTACAGTTCGGACTCGATTTGTTGTCACGGTTCTAAATCTGAACCAAAGAGTCCAAATCCGGCAAATCGTTTTGAGAAAAAACAGATTTTGAAAGAAGTGCCAAACATGGACTGCTTTGCCAGATACAGAGTCGCCACCTAAATATTTTTTTAATGGAGAAATTTAGGAAACCCTGACTCGGTGCCAAGGCCACGTGTCCGTCATCACCAAAGTTGCCTCGGCTCGGGAACTTGGGTACGATTGGGGAAGGTCAGCTATGAGCACCCCCTCTCGCCCGGTCCGAAGACCGGCCTCTACTAATCATGATATCCAATTTTGAAAACGTTATGTGTTCTTATTCCGGTTATTAGCCTAGATTTACTATGTTATGCGCACAACAAACAAGTATAGACCAAATCGCCTAAATTGGAACAAAACATTTCATGTTTGTTTTGAAAATGGTTTGCTACTCTCAAGTAGGCTAAAATACAGATTTTGCCACCCTCAAGTGGGCTTTGGAAAAGGCGGTTTTGCCACTATCCAGTGGGCTTTAAAACTTGTAGTTTTAATGCATTATTCCAATTTAGGTAATTCAACCTCCATCCACAGGCATTCAAGCAGTTATATCACATAAGCAACTAGCCTCATGGTAATCATGCTATTGTGGCAACACTCACACGCATGCGGTATGCTAAAGCAAGAAAGCTTACCTAGGACTCCAAGCCAAAACAGGAACTAGTTAGTAATCATATGCATGATCCTAGTTCATGCTTAGAATGGCTAATGCAACACATGCAAAGATGAAATCTAGACAGGCTCGGCTATTCTAAACATGGCATGTGAAATGCTACAACTAACACGTATTCAATTTGGAATTGAAATACAAATGCGGTTAGAATGATGTGCCGAGCCCGATGCATGCAAAACAGATGAATGAGTGCAAACATGCTATCATACTGTATGCTAATTTAAACATGCCCTAGTCTGCCATCATAAGCAGGTAAATAAAATGGAAGAAAGATGTGGGTTTGGAAGACATACACGCACTCACACACACTTATTACACAATTGCCCTCGCTCGGAGGGTCCAAATAAATATTACAGTCCGAATAAATAATACTGAATTAATTATTACAAATTAAATATTACAAAACTCCTAATTACTTAACAAAATAAATGCAGAAGGGGAAAAGGCCACAGCCTCGCCTTGGAATGCGCGAATGATGCATGCTTGAATCCGTTTCGCCCGGAAAACCCGTACCATGCCACCGCTGCCTCTGTTTACACTGCCCTGCTCTTCTGAAAACTGCCAAAGCCTTGGGACATGATCTATGGGTGCTGAGGAATGCCACCGGCTAGACACAAAGGCCACCGGCCAAAGGGGAAGACCACCGGCCACCTTTTCATACTATCGGCCAAAATAAACGGCCGGTCGGCACTGTATTCAGCCGACCGGCCAAAACTCCCTACAGAATCTGGTTTTTGACAGCAACAAAGGACAGACAGTGCATGGCATGGAATTTCAAGCAAATGTAAGCATGGCCACACTCCCCATCATACAATGGACTCAAGGGAGCATGGCCCTCGATCCTCGGGCCATCAATTGTGCATTTTGATGCATGATGGCCTAAGAGGCCAAGGTTGCAATTCAATGTAAAATGCATGCAAACAAAAATGAATACCAGGACCCTATTATACCAAAGTCAAGGGCCTCGGTGACCGAGAGTTGAGACGTGTTACATCACTTGGAGTATGAACACTTCTCAACCCTCACACTTGGCTTGACACCCCAAACCAAGCAATGTAATGCATGTTATGCAAACATGGTTCAAAGATGCAACATAAGATTAAGATGCAAGGCATGCCAAATGCAATGCAACATGGACAATTTATGCAAAAGAACTAGCATGCGACAACACCTCATGAATCAAACATGCCAACAAACATGTGACAAATATGCAATGGTGGACTTAAACCACAAAGGGGCAGACCTCAGCCCACCCCAAAATAGTGGCCAAAAGCGGCCTAAATGTCTAGACATGGTAGCATACGCAATGACCAACCCTTACGGCACAAAACTACAACACTTCAAGGCATTGAAAGAGACACAAATGACAATGTAAGACCACATTACATGGACTGAAATATGATCTCAAATGATGCCAAATGATGATAATAAGCTAAGCTAGGCATGTTAGTGACTCACACACTCAAGGCTTACAAGCCATAATGCATAGCAACTATATCAAACGTGCCAAACATGACCAAATCAATGGCCAACAGACCTTAAGCATGATAAAACATGGCCAAGTACTTCACAAAGCAAGGCCAAAATATGATAGCATGGTAGGCTACATGCATGATGCATTTCTAGGCATAAAAAGGGAATGCAAGGCAAGTATGTTAAGCATGCAAAGGGCCTCAAATCCGACCAAAAACAGAGACAACATGTGACCTGAATAGCACCAAAAACATCTGATATGGAGCCAAAAACAAACCAAGCATGCATGTTGCCCTTTAAGCCAAAACAAGGATCAAAGAGGGACAAGGGGGAGAGGGGTGTCCCTCCCCTATACAAGACTTCAAACCCTCTTCTTTACCACTGAAAATCTACTGGATTTCAGTGGTGAAAAGAACAAAACACTCAAGCAAATAAAGCCTAACAATGGAAGCACCAAAAGGGCCAAATAAGGCCTAAGAGGGTGAGTTCGACCCCAAACCACAAAATGACCTTAATGAAGTATTTAAAGCATGCAAAAATAAGACTTTTTCTAGTTATACATGAAGCTCAAATCATCATGCAAGACAGGTAAAAAGTTGTTGCAAAAATGGGGAATCTAAAGCAAAGTGATTACCCTTGAAGAACACCTCAAGAACAAGCAGGTCCAGCCACTCTCCTCTGATCAAAACCAGTCCAAAAAACTCAATAACAAACCCTCTAAGTCCTCAAGGTCGAAGTAAGGTGTAGTAGTGTGTGTGTTAGTGCAAAACTAAGGTAGAAATGCACTTTAGGCCACAAAACCCACACAAAGGATGAGAGAGAGGGAAATATAGAGAGAGGGAGTATATGACAGATGTATATGTATATATCCTCTGGTTTTTTGTTCAAAAATTTCTAACCCTAGACAAAGGAGGAAGAAGGGCCTTATATAGGCAAAGGAATGGCTCCAAAGCTTCTCCAAGAAGCTATATTAAAAGGGTCAAAGGGGCAAATGGTTCATGGCTTCTTGAAGAAGCTGGGATAGCTGGCCAAGCTTCCCCAAGAAGCTTGGCCAAAGGGGTCATCCTTCTAGAAGGAAAAAGGGGGCAAGGGCTCAAAACAGCCATCCCCGTGCATGGGGAGTGGTGTTGGTGTATTCCAGCTGGCACAGCTGGCATGCACCAAGCCTGAAGGGGTGCAGAAGGGTCACCGGCCGGCCAAATAGGTCACCGGCCAAATAAGGTGCCGGCCGGCCACAGAGAGTGCCGACCGGCCATTTATACCAAGCAACCACGGCCGCTAGCAACAAGGAATGGCCGGTGATGCAAAGAGAGGGCCGGTGGAGTGTGGGGATGACCAACAAGCCATTCCCTGCCTTCCAAGGCAAAAACACAAGTGTTTGGTGCAAAACCCAACACTAAACGAACGAGTTAAGAGATCCTGAGGCAAGGCGCGTAGCCGAGGCCTCCGGGAACTCAAAACGAACACGAACAAGGGTGATCACTGAGTGTTCAATCAGTGACGTCCAAGTCTTGAGGACGGTCAAAAATGGGGTGTCTACACATGGATTCGAGCCAAGTCCTCTAATTCCCCAGCAGAGTCGCCAGAAACTATAGACGTCCCCGAATGCCCCGGGAGAGAATGAGTCTCCGTTCCGTTCGTCTTGGGCTTACTACAGTTCAGGACTCAAATGTCACGGTTCTTAATCTGAACCAAAGAGTCCAAATCCGGCAAATCGTTTTGAGAAAATAGATTTTTGAAGAAGTGCCAACATGGACTGCTTGCCAGATACAGAGTCGCCACCTAAATATTTTATTTTGGGAAATTTAGGAAACCCTGACTCGTTTGCCTAAGGCCACGTGTCCGTCATCACCAAAGTTGCCTCGGTCGGGAACTTGGGTACGATTGGGGAAGGTCACTTCGTGAGCACCCCCGCTCGCCCGATCAAAGATCGGCCTCTACTAACCATGATATCTAGTTTTGAAAACATTGTGTGCTCTTATTCCGGTCATTAGCCTAGATTTACTATGTGATGCGC
>JAPPVO010006150.1:0-32153 GCA_030407325.1 Camellia japonica | reverse complement strand
CACTAATTGATGCATGTAGCACCACTCATTATTATTAGACTAATGATATATGTACTAATTAGTGCATTAACTAGTGTACCAATTGATGATGTGGCATAATTTAAGATATTTTTGGTATTTGTAATTTGTATAATGAGTGTGGTCAATAATAATGTCATAACTAGTGTTGGTATACTAGTTAATACATTAATTGGTGCATGTAGCATCACTCATTATTATTAGACTAATGCTATATGCACTAATTAGTGTATCAATTGATGATGTTGCATAATTTAAGATATTTTTGGTATTTGTAATTTGTATAATGAGTGAGGTCAATAATAATATCATAACTAATGTTGGTACACTAGTTAGTACACTAATTGGTGCATGTAGCACCACTCATTATTATTAGACTAATGCTATATGCACTAATTAGTGTACCAATTGATGATATGACATAATTTAAGATATTTTTAGTATTTATAATTTATATAATGAGTGAGGTCAATAATAATGTCATAACTAGTGTTGGTACACTAGTTAGTACACTAATTGGGGCATGTAGCACCACTCTTATTATTATTGTTCTTTGAGTAATTATTTGGTAATCTCAATATGTTTCAAATCAATGATATAGCGGAAAAAAATTATAGATGAAAAATGTTTTTTTTTTTTTTTAAATGATCGATTGTTCTGGTCAATATATATACACACATCGATTAATCTCAAGACCCATACGAAGGCCCCTCCACGTGGATGAACAATGCTAACCTACTATTGTTGTAGTTGAGAGATAAAGGATGACCCTAGTAGTGTACGTTGTGATTTTTTATTTATTAAGAACATTATGTACACAATATCACATGGTATTACGAGATCATTTTATTGCAACTTTAAACCTTAATGAATTAATATAATTTTTAAAAAGTCATGAATAATAAAATAATTATATCAACCTCATGGGTGTCAATATAATTCATTCGTATATGTTTTTAAAAATGAATGATTTATTTTTAAAATTATAGTTATTATTTTTACTTTGAAAGAAATTATAAAATTAAAATAATATTATAATAACTAATAAATGTTAAAAAAAAAAATTACTTACAATATGGTATCAAATTTCAAAATTTTTTTTATTACATGACAGATTAGTTAATAAAAAAATATATAAATTTGATTAATTATATAACATTTTCAACAAAATTATACAATTTTCACATTAATTTAATTTTTAATAATATTTTACACAGTAACTTAAAAAACAAACTAATTAAATGATCATATAGGATAGGACCCATAAATCTAGAATGGGCCTAACAGGCCAGAAGTGAACCATCTAACACTGTAAGACCATCTCCAACCCTGAATCAAATCTGATATCAAATTTAAAATTTAGAAAAAAAGTATTTTTTCATGCTCCAACGGTTTCACCAAATTGATATCAAATCGAGATTTCACCAAACGTTTCACCAAAATGAGGACAGGCTCTGCATTTCATCAAAACACTGTGCATGACCGTTGGGGGAGACCAACCGGTCGACCAGCCGGTTGACCAACCGGTCGACCACCAAAAGGTTCAAACAGTTCCAAAAAAAAGGTCAAACAGTTGAAAAAAAAAAAATTTTGCCTTACCGGTCGACCAACCGGTCGACCACTAAAAGGTTCAAAAAGTTCAAAAAAAAAATCAAAAAAAAAAAAAAAAATTTTGGCTTAACCGGTCGACCACCCGGTCGACCAACCGGTTATCCCGGCACAGGTTTGATGAAAATTTGATGAAAATCAACCGTTGGAGCACTCGGTATCAGATTGAGGAAAAAGTCATTTTTTTACTCAAATTTGATGAAAACTTTGGTTCAGGGTTGGAGATGCTCTAAGGCATGTTTAATTAATGGGATTAAATTATAGGGCAAATTACAAACACCCCCTCGAGGTTTGGTAAAAATATAGATTCTTCCATGAGGTTTGAGAAATTACATCCCACCCTCTGAGGTTTATATTTTCATAACAAATTACCTCCTGAGGTTTTTATTTTCATACAGATTCCCCCTAATTTCTCCTAATTTGTTATGAAAATTTGACCCTCAGGAGGTAATTTGTAATTTCTCAAACCTCAAGGGGAAATCTATATTTTCACCAAACTTCGAAGGGGGTGTTTGTAATTTGCCCTAAATTATACTATTGACATTATTGATCTACAGATTCACACTTTCATATTTAATTGTGGATTTTTTTATTTGAATTATATATACTGTAAATATTAAATTCAATAAAATTGATTAATTTTTAATATTGAGAAGAGATAGAATTATAATTTCAAATATGAAATATATATATATATATAGAATAAATAATTAACTCATTAAATTTAATTAAATAATTAATTTTATATTAAGTCCCTGTTTGGTAACTTTTTGTTTTAGTTAAAAAGTTAAAAAATCACTATATTATATCACTCTTTTTGTTTTTTTACATATTTTTTCATAAAAAATCAAAAAAATATTAAAATAATGTTCCCAAACAAAGCATAATTTATAAAACAACAATGCTTAGTAGTCCAAATTTTTATAACCCGAATAACTCAAATATTTCAAAACGATATCATTTTAAGTATAAAATAATATTTTTTTAATGCATTCGAATCATTCAGACGACATAAATTCAAATTACCAAACATTTTTCTTTATAAAATTATTAATCTTCTTCCTATTAAATACTTTCCGAAAAATAGGTAACATGACCCCCGAAACAAAAGCCCTTCCTTCGCTGTCTTTACTGACTCACACTCTCATATACAATAGCCGGTGATACAGAAATGGACGATGTAACCGTCGTCGCTGGCGACACCACCGCCGCAGACGACGTCGACACTGGTGGCGATGGTGATGTCGATGCGGCGGCGGCGGTGGTCGGAGAGGGAAGCGGAAGTGGAAGCAGTGGCGGCGGCCAAGTGGGGAAAAAGTCATCATCATGGGACAGAGTAAAGGGCCCGTGGTCTCCCGAGGAAGACGCGATTCTGAGTCGGCTTGTGAGCGATTTCGGGGCGAGGAATTGGAGCTTGATCGCCCGAGGAATCTCAGGAAGATCCGGGAAATCGTGCCGCCTCAGGTGGTGTAATCAGCTAGACCCTGCCGTCAAGCGCAAGCCCTTTACTGGTAATTTTGATATTCATCATTGACAATCAAACCTAAATATACATGTGAATCTTTTATGATTTGGGTTTTGACCATTTTATTGTTTCAGATAAGGGTTGCAAATCACTCATCAATTCTTTAAATGTATTTTGTGCCAAGTGTTTTGATAATCTTGTTATGCCTGATAGGTTTGATTTGTCCTTTTGAGTGTATGCTTGTGATGTTCAGATTGTAATGAGTTTATTGTTACAGGGTTGATTTTTATTTATTTTTGTTTAAAGAAGTCATGTGAAGTTTGGAAGATGATATTAATAAAAGGTGAAATACAATGGTAGAATGCATTAGAATAGTATTGTTTATAATGTTGTTGTGAAAGCTCGCTGACCTAAGCGTGAAAGAAGCGATGCGAGGAGAGGCTCTGGTGCCTTGGAGGGATTTTGGGGGGGATATGGAGAAGCCTTGCTTAGGCGCAAAAAGTGAGCACAATTAGTTCCTCGTTTTCCAGTGTTTATTATTCAATCTTTTAATCTGAGCCCTTTATTTTTTGACTTTTGTATTTAATCCCAATTACGTTTAATGCATCATATAATAGCTATGTAATTATAAATTGTTTGTGAAGCCTTAACACATACAATCAACAATTGGCGAAGGTGAGTTGTTTTCGACAACTCTTCTCAGACCAGTTCAACTCTTATTCATTTCTTTAGTTGGTTTGTACTTTATTTGATGATTTGTGTTTTTGTTGGATTTTGGTATTTACAATGTTGGATTTGTTGGATTATTTATGTTTTTTTTATTTTATGAATATTTAGTATTTGGAATGTTGTATGCATCATGATTCTTAGAAATATTGATTTTTTTTTTTTTTATTTTTTTTTTTTTTTTTTTTTTTTTTATTTATTTTTTTTTTATCTATACTATTTATTTAAAAAAAAAAAGAAGTCATTCTTTGCCTTCGCCTTGCTTCAATGAAGCCTCACCTCGCGTTTAGGCGTTGGGATGCCTTGTTGCTGCAATTTGCTTTTCACATTTAAAAATACTATTAGAAATTCTTGAAGAGTTGAAGGGAAAGCATCTTATATCTAAAGAAATTTAAAAGTGTAGTAAACTTGCAAAAAGGTATGCTTTAAAAAGTAGTAAAATGATAAAAATTTGAAAATTTTAGAAGATATTAAGTTGGCTATTTAAGGAGGTTAATAGGACAGTTAGAGATTGTAAGTTAAAAACTTATGACGATCTTTATACTAGATTAGATATTTAAGATGAAAGAAAGAACATTTACAAACCTGCTAAATTAAGAAAGAAAAAAGAAGAAAAGATAGACTTTAATTACGTTATATACATAAATGTGAGGATTCAAGGTTGATGGTGAGAAATGAGGAGATTAAAGAAAGAAAAGTTATCTTGAGAAATTAAAAAACATACATTTAGAAAAATGAGGAGAGAAATATGGTAGTCTTGACTGAACTGGAGCATACAAGTTTTGTAGTCAAATGAGAGAGAAATATACGAGTACATGAAGCTGAGTGTTCAAACCAGTGCACCTCCTTATAATTCTATTGACAAAGCTGCAGGCGTGGGCCTCATTTCCCACTGGTTTCCTTGAACCAGCTCTAGTTCGTCCGGTTAACTAGTTCAATGGTGGGTTTTTCTGGTTCCTTAAAAAGAAGCTGGTTTTCAAACTCAAATGGGTTAAGGGTATATCCGAATCGGAACCTAGATTGGTTCACGGGTCAATTGTCGAACCATCCAGTCCGGTTTTCAAAACATTGTTCTAAGGTAGTGAATCTACTTTTGTTGTTAAGAATTTTTGACAGTCAAACTGGCCAGTTTAGTCCGGTTTTCAAAACATTGTTCTAAGGTGGTGAATTTGCTTTCGTTGTTAAAAATTGTTGACATTCTCTTGGATCTTAAAACTAATTTGAGTAAAAGTACTATTATGGCAATTAACATTCAACAGGACAGATTACAGAGGTTGGCGGGGGTTGTAGGTTGGCCCATTGAGAAATTTCATATTTTGGGTCCCAATGGTAGAAAAATTGGTAAAGAGGTTCCAAAAGAGCTTGTTTTCTAGAGGTAGATTCACTTTGGTCCCGTCTGTGTTGTGTAGCATTCCCATTTATTATTTGTAACTTGTAAGTGCTAAAAATTGCGGCTGTGATAGCTAAGAAAATTGAAAAAATTATGAGGGACTTTCTTTGAGAAGGAAGGACGGGGTGAAGGGAGAAAAATCATTTGGTGAATTGGAAAATTGTTTCTCTCCCCAAAGAGAAAGGGGGGTCTTGTCATTGGAAACATAGTGGCAAGGAATATTGCATTACTAGTGGAGTGATTATAGAGGTTTCCCTTATAGGGTAATTCATTATGGCATTCCATTATATTAGTGTAAGTGCTCCATTGTTAGTGTAATGCTCCATTAGTGTAATGCTCCACTATAGTTAGTGTAATGCTCCATTAGTGTAAGTGCTCCATTTAGTCATTATGGCAACTTGTTTATTGCCCCTATTGTCTCCTTCTCCTCTCTATAAAGAGAGCTTATACCTTGTAAATGTAAGATATACAAAAAGATCAAAATATACATATTTAGTCTCTCTCCCTTTCTCTATCAATTTTCCTTCATGGTATCAGAGCTATAGGTTAAGCTCTTAGTGTTTTTTCGCCTTCCGGCGGGCGGTAACCTTGCCTTGACCGCCCGCCGGACCTCTACACATACCTTATTCCGCTGCCACTAAACCCAAATTTCCTAATTTTTTCATCCTTGACTGCTTCTTTGAGGTTTGATGGTGCATTGAATGTTGATATGACTGAGTTCCAAACTAACCTGGTCCCATATCCCAAATGTTGATATGACTGAGTTCCAAACTAACCTGGTCCCATATCCCAGGATCCACTTCATGCTTTCATCTTATGCCCCTGTTATCTCAGCCGAGAAGCCTATCACGAGCAGCTTTCAGTAGCAGAGAACCAGCTAACATCACAGCCATGGGCACCTCAATCTCAATGCCTCCTCCACTTGTAGCCATTCTCTTCTCACTACTACTATTAACCATTCTCTTTGTCGGGCTTCAACTTTCTTCTTCTGCCAGAGCCTATCAACAGCACTGTCAGCATCTCCCTGGGCACGAACGAATCCACAGAGCGCAAAAGTGGTGAATTGACCAGTATAACTGCCAGCCTCATCCAAATGCCCAACGTTAATTTGGACAGATGCATGGTCCTTAGCAGTGATCAGCCTGTTCGTGGCAGAACACTTCCTGGGGATTTAAAGATCCATGTTCTGTCCCTCCTCATTCTGCATCTTGGCAAGATTGGTTCAAAAGCCAACAACTTTGCAAAGGTATGGGGGCACCCCTTGCCACTGTGGCAGCCTTTAATGCTCTCCTATTTACAGTGAGAGGGCAAATGGAATCTTTATTGAGATCTGAACCTGGTGCACCTCTTACCGTCAATCAGCGGATAATTGCTGGGGCTGGGGCTGGAGTTGCTGTCTCCTTTTTTGGCTTGCCCCACTGAATTGATCAAGTGCAGTTGCAAGCACAGAGTGCTCTAGCAGATTCTGGTTCAGCTGCCATGGCAATGAAGTATTCTGGTTCAGCTGGTTCAGGTTGCAAGCACAGAGTGCTCTACCCTCTTTTCTAAACAATATCTTTCACTTTCCTCTTTTTCTAATTAATATTTGTCTACCACTTTCCAACCCATCATCCTCCACTCACCCACACCATTATCATCATCATTCCATCAATAATATATATATATATATTTTATACCAAAAAAAAAAAAAATCAACATTCACTCCACTTGAATTTTCAGCTCAGTCTTAGTGTCATCCATACCATACAGATTTGCACAACATACTTGTTTTATTCATATCCGGGACCAACCCCGATCACAATTCTACACAAAAAAAAAAAAAAAAAAAAAAAAAAAAAAAAAACAACAACAACAACAACAACACAACAACAACAAAACAACCACAACCCATAACCACCACACAACCGGCCTCACTTCTTCGCCTCTTCAGCTGTTCTCTTCTTCTTGCCTTTGTCTTGGGCGGCCCTTGCCGGTGCTGCCTCCGTGTTTCCATCGCCGCCGCGAGCACGTTCACTTCCCGTTGCTCCTCAACCGTCACATATGGCGGCCCTCCAAATCTGAGCATCACGGTGGCCTTCCGCTTCAGTTCCTTGTTTTCTGCCTTCAGCATACATATCTCTGCTCGGGCATCTGTATACATGCGCTGGAGCAGAGCCAGTTGGGCTTTTTACCTGCTGCACCTCATTTGTTCTACTCTGAAGCCGGTGCGACAGGTTGTTGACCGCCGTCATGGTCTCAACGCATGACCTTAATGTATAATAATTGGCCTCAATATCAGATTGAGCAGCCATTATCTGCTCAACTGCCACCATCGGATAGTTCAGCGGTGCAAAACCAGGGGGGCTTGGTCCAAGGGCACTTGGTTGCGGTTCCAGGGCAACTGCCCCAGTTATCTCTCTTGTGCACTCATTGAGGTCGGGAAAGAGAGTAAGACCCCGGGAAGAAGAGGCTATGTTCTAGGTAGCGGAACGGGAAGAAGAAGCCATTTTCTGGGCAGAAGTGTTACAGAGTATACCTCTCAGCAAAATGAAGAGGTTTTTCAGAGTTTTCAGCAGATGTTTTGTTCTGCATAAGCGGCTGCCTCGCCTTAGTTTAAATAGGCAAGGCAGACACGCGTATCACGCGCCTCTCCACGCCAGACGACAAATCGGCGCGCCTTTTGATGGCTGTCGGGCACACCTTTTGATGGCACACCTTTTGATGGCACGTCTTTTGATGGCACGCCTTTTGATAAGAGTGGGCACGCCTTTTGAGGGTGCGACTTATAAGGGTCCGACAAGACTCTGTAAACTGTCCCGACATTGATTCCGGTTAGCTCCTATATGGGTCCGACAAGACTCTGTAAACTGTCCCGACTTTGATTCCGGTTAGCTTCTATATGGGTCCGACAAGACTCTGTAAACTGTCCCGACTTTGATTCCGGTTAGCTTCTATAAGGGTCCGACAAGACTCTGTAAACTGTCCCGACATTGATTCCGGTTAGCTCTTATATGGGTCCGACAAGACTCTGTAAACTGTCCCGACTTTGATTCCGGTTAGCTCTTACAACGGTCCGACATGACCCAGTAAACTGTTTTCTACAACGGTCCGACATGACCCAGTAAACTGTTTTCTACAACGGTCCGACATGACCCCATAAACTGTTTTCTACAACGGTCCGACATGACCCCATAAACTATCTTCTACAACGGTCTGACACGACCATACAGTGTCTCCTATCTACTTTTATTTGTCAGATTATTTTTTCCTGTTTTGTTACTCTCTCCAAACTCAAGTTGGTTAGTACCTACCCTCCTTGAGTTTGAGGGGGGCTATTAGTGTAAGTGCTCCATTGTTAGTGTAATGCTCCATTAGTGTAATGCTCCACTATAGTTAGTGTAATGCTCCATTAGTGTAAGTGCTCCATTTAGTCATTATGGCAACTTGTTTATTGCCCCTATTGTCTCCTTCTCCTCTCTATAAAGAGAGCTTATTCCTTGTAAATGTAAGATATACAAAAAGATCAAAATATACATATTTAGTCTCTCTCCCTTTCTCTATCAATTTTCCTTCACATTATTAAGAGTAAATGCGAAGTTAAAGAATGGTAGGGATTTGTGCGGTTAATACAGGTAACTGTCAATCTCCGTGGAAATACATATCTAGAGTCTTTCTACTTCTTCTTCTTCTTCTTCTTTTTAGATTCCTTTCATTGGAAGTGGATAATGGTGAGTATGCTTGATTTTGGGAGAATGTTTGGATGGATGAATTGCACGATCTTCATTCATGAGGTTATGGGTAATTGAAAAGTCCATGTAACATAGAACTTGTATTACTGTGGCTACTTCTGGTTGTTTTGTTTTTGAAGCAAAATTGAGATTCAGCTTGCAGAATTCAATCCTTTTCTGGTGGTTTCTTGATAAGTTTGTGCATGTGTGGGTGTATGGGTGTGTTTTTGCATGAGTGTGTGTGTGTGTGCAACCTGTGTTTATATGCATGCATTCTACCTCATGAGGTTCATTCTTCCCAGAAAACTTGGATACGGTGATATCAGTAGTCATTGCAAAAGTGTTGATCCCAATTGCATTTCAACTCAGTTTAGATCCCCATTTGACACATTAGATGTGCAGTGTTTTCTTGCGATCAAGTCATTTTTGTTGGTTCTTTATTACATCTGAATATCTCAATGTTTGTCAGCATGCCATGTATACATTTATTTTTATTCCAAGTGAACAAGCAAACCAAACTGAATTTGTTGCAGATGAAGAGGATGGTTTCACAGTTCAACCTTTCATCTTTGTGGTGTTTTCATAATAAGTGCATGTGTGCGTGTGCAATGAGATGCATATGCATGCTTGCAACCTCAACAAATTCATTCTGTGTAAAAAAATTGTTGATGCCAAAGGCAATTCAACTCTCACAGTTTGCTGCAATGTGCTACCAAATTAGATGTCCAGTGCACTGTTATTATCATCTATTATTTGGCACAGTTTTTTTTATTACATCTTTTATTTGGCATGGAGGTTTTTCATGCATATATTTAGTATTATTTTGAATGAACAAAGCTAAGCTGAGCTTGTTGCAGATGAAGAGGATCGCATCATAGTCCAGGCCCATACTATTCATGGAAACAAATGGGCATCAATTGCAAGGCTTCTGCAGGGGAGAACAGACAATGCAATTAAGAACCACTGGAATTCTACCTTGAGGCGCCGGTGCATGGCACGTGGCAAGTTTAAGTTGGAATCCAGCAATATGGTTGAAGATATTAGCTTGGATAAATCAAAAGCATCATCTGAAGATACTCTATCATGTGGGGATGTCAATTCATTCAAGTCCTTCGAAGGAAAAGATGTCAGCTCTGGAGAAAACATGGAGGAACCGTGGGAAGGCAAGGCTCAACCACAAGGTCAATCTAGTATTGAAGAAAAAGAACCGCCCACTCTTTTCCATCCTGTGGCACGTGTCAGTGCATTTAATGTATATAATCCTTTGGATGGTCAAGAAACTGTGTCATCATTTCCAAGACTGCCTATTCCCATGCAAAGGCCTTTGCTTCAAGCCGTGAGACCCGATGCTGGGATGTACAAATTGCTTGAAGGAGCTTATGGAGAGCGATTAATACCTCATCAATGCGGCCATGGTTGCTGTGGGACTGAAAGTGGGGGGAAATCTAGAAGCTCTTTGCTGGGTCCCGAGTATGTTGACTTTGCAGAGCCTCCGTTCATTCCAACTCATGAATTGGCTGCAATAGCCACTGATATAAGTAATATTGCTTGGCAGAAGAGTGGGTTGGATAATAGCAGTGTCAGAGCAGTGGAAAACCTCAATGTCAGGGTCACATCTGGAGGGCCTCTTGTACAAATGGATCATTTTGAGGAGAGCAGAAAGAATGGGCACTTACGCTTTGAAGAGGGAAAGAACAAGTTAATGGGCATGATGAATGATGTGCTATCAACTCCAACTAGTAGGCAACCCTTTTCTGTATCAGCTAAAGTTGGAGGCCGGAGTTGATATTAGCTTGTATTCACATAAAACAATTGAACTGCAAAAGATCCATGTTGTCATCTAGGAGAAAATCAGCCAGTCATTGTAGTGATTATATTGCATGACTAACTTAGAAGTCCATGGGAAAAATCAAATCCATGAAATGGTTTTTCTAGCTAATTGCCTTTGTTGAAGTCTTATAGCTTTTCCTGTTGAAATCTTATAGCTATGGGGTTGATTTGGTGGTTGATTTTTGACAAAGGGGAAATTTTAATTTTATAAAGATGTATGTAGTGTGTTGTTTTTTTTTATGGCCTCTTTGTTTGATGCAATTTTGTGCTTTTAAATTGTTATATTTTGTGAAAATGTATACAGAAACTAGCGGAAGTATTTCTAGTTATGTGCGAAACATATTACCTGCTTGTGAAATACATCCGTGGGAAAGCTATGGAGAATCTTCTTTGCATTCTTGGATTATCAGTTTGTTGAAGCCCCTTAAAATTATACATAAGCATCTGCACTCAAACATGAACACTCGCTTGCACGAAATGTGCACGTCCACATGTAAATGTGTGTGGACCTGTTTACACACATACTCATACTGTAGTTTCATTAGATTGTAATGAATTCTGCAACCATTTTGACATAATGGATTGTGGAGGTATGAACAACTTCTTCGGAGCTCAATGTTGAAAATAGCAATTGACAAGATAGCTTATGTGAACAAAATGAAGTGTTTAGCTCCGGCCTCATAATTTTCTTTCTTGGTGTTGGTAACAAGTCAGGTAACCGACAAAGGGCCCATGATGGCAGAAGAGAATGCATACTGAGTCAGCTGGTGAGCAACTTTGGGACAAGGATTTGGAGCTTTGATTGCCCAAGGAATTGCCGGGAGATTGAGAAAGTCGTGTTGATTGAGGTGTTGTAATCAAGTGCAAGCCTTTACTGGTAATTAATCCTTTCCGTTGTTGATCCAACTCCAACCTCTGTTTTGGATCTTCATTATAATTATTATTTGGATGTGTATGTATATGACATAATTTAAGTTCTGAGTCTTCTGACCTTTCTTTGGTTTCTGAATCAGGGGTTGCAATTATTCATCATCGACTCTTTAGAGTGTAAATTACGGGGTTGCATTTGACTTGGTTATATATAATATCATATATTACTGAAAAATGTCGACAGAAAATAGGTGAAGTATTTTTTGTAATTATTTCTGAAACCTGTTATGACTGTTACATAACATACTACTACACCCCCTTTGAGGTATACACGCACATCCACGCACGTGCAGACAGTAGTTTCCATAGATTAAATTTTCCACCATTTTGGCTTAATTTGCACTGACTTGGTTAACATTGCTGGTATGTTTATAGGATTGTAAATCATCTACTGCTAAGTTTTTGAGTTTCCCTTGCCAGGTATACTTTACTAGCCAAATGACAAGATAGCTTATGCGAGCGAAATAGATTGTTTGGCTCTGGGTCACCAGCTTTCAAGAACCCTTCTCTACCCACTTTCTGGTCTTGTGAGGTAATGAATTCTCATCCCAACTCTTTTTTTTTTTTTTTTTTTTTGGGGTCCAATATTTGAAATTTTGGATTAATATCTGTTGAATTCTATCGCTTATTGTTTATGCACTTTTATTTGAGGATGTTGGGGTTGAGATGGTGGTTGGCTTATAGCCCAACTAGCTTGGTTTGTTGTCCCTATAGTGAAAGTTTAAAAGTAAAAGATTTGTCTAGATAAGGTTTTGATGGTGACAAATGAATCTTGGTGTTCAATAATAGAGGTTGAGTCTCTTTTCCTTGCTATTTCTGAGAAATGAAGAAGAATAATAAAAGAAAGACAACTTGAAAAGAAAGATGATGGCTTCAGGAATTTAGAAAATGAGAAGAAAGCCAAAAAGCCAAGTTATTTGAATATGTCGTGGGTCCAGGATCCTATTTATCCAAAATTTCTCTCTTGGAGTGTTGAACAATCGATATTGAGTGTATTTTCTGTGCTATTTCTGCGAAATGAAAAAGAATAAAGGAAAAACACCTAAAAGAAAGATGGCTTGAAGAATATAAAAATGAGAAAGTTAAAAAAAAAAAAGTTTATTTGTCATGGGCGGCCAAGAATCTTATTTTTTTCAAAATCTATTTACTTGTTTCAATATATTCTTATTCATATAATGTGGTTAAAATCTCATAGTACTAAAATTTTGAGATATAATCTTGGGATTAAAGAAAGACGAGAATAATCAAATGAAAAAAAACTTGGTGCATATCATCGTGTCAATGTATTGTAGAGAAACATTTCATGTCAGAAAAATGGACTGATCTGTGATAGGTCTACTTGTGTTTTGTCAGTTTGTTGCCAAACAGCCCTTGTGTTGTGAAAAATAAAAAAAAATATTATAAAAAAAAAAAAAAGGAAATTGAGCAAAACCCAAACGGAAGATTCTAGTGTACTGGCTCCCCTTTAGCCACCCCACACAATTCACATAGTTTTTAGTATTATTTAGGTCTCGTTTGGTAACATCACTTGTCACTAAAAAAATCAAAAGGTCAATAACTTATACCAAAAAAGTTAAAGATTCTGTTTTCTCTCTATTTTTTGCACATCTTTTCGTAAAAAATCAAAAAATTATCTTAAATATACTAATTTTTTTTAAATCATATTTTAGTTAAAAAATTAAGAAATTATTAAAAAAGTCTGTTCCAAATGAGGGTTAGTATTATTCTTATTACTATTATTACTTGCTCCTCTTTTATTTCTTTTCTTATGATGCGATCAAACTACTATCAAAGTGCAATTGATTCCTCAGCTGACATGTGAAACCCGCCTTTATCTTTATGGGTTTGTTCATTGTTTGTTAGTTTTCATGTCTTTTCCTCTCTTTCTTCATTTCTTTATCATAAAGGATTTGTTAGGTATAATAGAAAACTGAAGTTAAAACACTCTTCTTTTAGTTTTCAGATAATTAATTTTTTTCATCTTATTATTTTTGTCTAATAAATTATAAGTAAAGATTGTATTAAATATTTTAATACACAAATTTTTAAAAATTAAAAATAAAAATAAAAATTTTAAGTACTAACACTAAACATGGCCAAAGAAGGAATAATGTCGATTTGGTGAATGAGTCAGAACTTTACATGAACACACAACCATACATACAAACAAACAAACAAACTTATAATTTTATTTATTTATTTTTGTCATAACAGGGTTGGCAATTTGTGTTTAGCCAATTTGTGGTCGTTTTTTGGGGTCTTGATGGTGGTTCATGCCCAACATCGAGATGTGAGATATTAAGTATAAATTATTTTAATTTTATTTCTTTTTTTATTTAATTTGGATCAGGTATTTGAGTGAGGATTTACAAAGAAAAAGAAAATGAATAGGAAAAAGTGAAAGAAAAATTACCTTCTATTTCATTAGTTTCCCCCCTTTATTTTATTAGCTTTTTTTAGTCCATTCCCTTCTATTTCATTAGTTTTCCCCTTCTATTTTCTTTTAACTGCACAATTTTCTACTCAAATTTTTAAGAAGACTTATGTATAGATCTTAATAGATAGATTATTATTCAATAGATCCTGTGAGAATTAGTGACGTTTTTTATCAAACACTATTAAAAAAAGTCACTAATTATTAATAGCAACAGTTTAAAAATTTTGTCACAAAAAATATCATTAATTATAAGTTTTAGTGACAATTTAAAAAAATCATCACAAAAAATCACTAATTTTTAACTTTTAGCGACCGTTTGAAAAAATTGTTATAAAAAAACGTTATTAACTATAAGTTTTAGCGACAATTTATCAAAATCATAGCAAAAAAGCTACTAATTGTCAATTTTGAGCAACATGTAAAAAATCATCACAAAAAATTATTTTTAGCGACGATTTTACTAAGACTTATTTTCAATAAAATTTTATGAAACTTAAGTCCAACTATTAGGATCTATTAATAATTTGTCCTATTTTTAATTCAAATATAACCTAACTAAACATTTATGTTCTTAATTTTTTTTAATTTATCTCTACAGAAAAATTGAAAACTATAGTATCTATTTTGGATTTTTTTTAAAAAAAAAAAAATGTAAACAATTTTTAAATTCTAAATTTTGACAAATTGCCCTAATTTGGTTTGAAAACGATTTTTCATTCTTTTGTCCCTCCTGTCTGTGTATCACCTGCCACCCACCCCTGCCTTTGCCACTGCTATCAACAACCATTTCCAGGGATTCCTCCTCACATTAGCTACCACTTCCAATGAGTCCTCCCTTAACAACTACCTTCGGTCATCACTTTTATTCACTAACCATTTTCGACCTCTTCTCTCACTTATTTTAGTTGTCACTCGTCAAGAGTCCTAGGACAAACTAATTTTTTTTAGGTAAATTATCAATAGATCTTAATAGTTAGATTTAATTTCCATCAAATCCTATTAAAAATAAGTCTTGGTAAAATTGTCGCTAAAAATAATTTTTTTGTGACATTTTTTATATATGTCGCTAAAAATTGACAATTAGTGACTTTTTTTGTTATGATTTTTATAAATTGACGCTAAAACTTACAATTAGTGACTTTTTTTATGACAAATTTTTTTCATAAGACCTATTAGATAATAAGTTCACTTACTAAGACCTACACGTAAGTACCATTTTTTTATTTTGGCTTTTCTTTGTAGTTATGTGTTCTGATTTACCTAATATATGTAGTTGATAGATAATTAGATATATTCGAAATCTTAAAAAATTAACCGAGTGAAGAAGACTTCTAAGACCCCAAATTTGAATCTTTCAAGAGCCATGTAGTGGGGCGAATAATTTATTCCTTTACCTAAACCAACTAGCTTCTACTCGGCGGTGAGTCTTGTACAAACAAATGACTACCATAGTCCAACAAAGGTATTTGCTAGCTAAACACTTGAATAATTTTGTTAGAACTCACTTTTAGCGTTTGTTTGGCATATAGTTTTTTTTGGAGTTTTTTTTGATTAAAATAGTTTTAAAAAAATAAAATAAATTAAAAAAATTAATAAGATAAATATCATATTTAAATTATAATTATTTTATTTTTTTCATATAAAAATTAAAAAAATTAAAAAATTTATTGTAAACAAAACTTTTTAACTCTAAATTAAAATAATTAAAAACGCTAAGATTGACTAGGTGCTGCTGTTGTTACCATGCTGTACCCACTATTCCTTGGAGCTAGGTAAGGGGTCCGTAAAATTTATAATTTTGTTTGATTTAGTCTAATTTGGTAGATTTGGATTGATTTTTTGAATTCGTAATTTAATTTCCGATTGAAAAATTAAAAATCCGTAGTTTACGGATCGATTTCGGATTGAATCCTACGGTTCCAAATTTGAACCGATTCGGACCGTATACAAATATCCTACACTCCCTCCGTTCCAAAATAAAGGTCTCTTTTAGTGAATCCAACTTTTTTAGTAGTACAATTATTATACTTTAAAAAAATTTAATTTTCCAAAAATATCCTTTGATAGTATATTTTTTAGAGAATATTAATGTCATAATTGTAATTTTTATGTTATTAATGAATTTAAAAGAATGGCAAAATAGGAAATTTATATTATTTTTGTATTTGATTTTTGAAAATAGACTAATATTTTGGGATAATGAAAAATGGAATAAGGGAATAATATTTTGAGACGGAGAGAGTATTTATATTATATATCTTCCCTCATAGTATCTTCTTTTAATTCATATAAAACCTAAACCCGCATAGTATCTTCTTTTATTATTTTTATTTGTTGGTTTTTAGTTTTAATTTGTAATGGTATAAATACTTATGGTGGAACTAGTTTTCGTATGGTTGTTTAAATTCTAGAACAGTATGTCGCTATTGTGGAAATATATTTTGCTATTGTGAAATTAATATGATGCTATGTTTATATTTTTATGAAATTAAAATGTTCTTTTTTTTTTGTTATTTAATTATGTGAATTCGTGGTTCTAAACCGATCCAATCCGTGTTTAAATGGATTAGTTTGGATTGGTTCACGATTTAAACGGATTAGATTGGTTCCAATTTTTTAGGAACCGTATATAACGGATTAGTCTTGGTTTTACCTTAATCCAAACCAATCCGAACCATACTCACCCTTACTATTCCTTTGGTACTTTGATTGGCCCTTCTTCCGGGGTTATTTGAGATGTGTTATATAAGTGTACTTTTTGATTTTTTGATTAAAAAAGTAGGGAAAAAAAAGATATATGTTTATGATAACTTTTTAACTTTTTACAAAAAATATGTAATAAAATATTATAATAAAATCAAAATGACCATTCTATTTTTGTTGTCTTTTTTATTTTTAACTTTTTGACTTTTAGATAGTTGAATTCAAAGGGCAAAATAATAATTTTGCTCTCTAAACTTCTCTTACAAGCTTCTTTCAAGTAGTATGAAATTTTTGACTTTTTAAATAATTTTTTGACTTTTTAACTTTTTGTAAGTTATCTATTATACCTTTCAGACAAGGTAGGTTCCTGTAGGGACGTATTTCGTGAATGACAGCATGTAGCTAAGGTGACGCCGAAGTGTCGGTGACACCGAAGTGTCAGCCGAGGTGCTACGTGGCTTAGTCATGTGCCGAGGTGATCTCGGCAAGGCCGAGGTTATCTGCAGAGATACCGGAATCCGAAATGAGCGAATAAAGGACAAGAGTCCTAGAACAGGTGAGGATCTTAGTCTGAATAAAGATAAGGCTCTAGAAGAGTTTATCTCTATCTAGATGAAGGTCCAGGATGAGCATTGAGCTTGAGTCTATTGAAGTAAGGCTTCTAATAAGATCAGATCACTGTAGGTTATAAAAGCAACGCACCCTCGTGGGTCTGAGGTATTTTATTTATTAGGAGTTTGAGCACAATTTGCTATCTTTGAGAGATATTGATTACTAACGTGATCGTCAGAGTGCCCCCAGGTGGACGAACCACCGCCGGATTCTCATCTTCTCATGCAGGTTGTTGGGTTTAATCTATTCTGCCGGTGCTCTCCAGCTGAGTTCCCCGTTTGGTTGTATGGTCGAAAATCAACACCCATAGTTCTTATCAGATAGAAATTTGCATTAGCTCTTGATTGTCTAGATATAGGTAAGGCTCAGGATGTTTTAGAAAGATGGTTAAAAATTGACTTTTTGACTTTTTTCACTGTTTCATATGAGAGGTGATGTAACCCAAAATGAAAGAAATTCTATTTCCACACATCACATCTTCTTTCTGTACATCATTTCTCAAAGCACATACTTAATAAATTTGAAATCTCATTTTTTGCTCAATACACAACTTATTATACCAAAAATGCCCTCATTTCATTCCTTCTTCACACCACCATTAACACTAGTCTCTGCTACCTCCGATCGTCCCTAACTGCCACAATTCCTATCCCGCACTGGTGGTGGCGACGGTGAGCAAGGTAGATCAAGGGTTGGAACCCTGCGGTGGTAGAGAAAGATAAAGATGAGTCCTAGAGAGAGATTGGGGGGTTTGCTAGTTGTAGTCACATTAAACAAATTATAGAACAACATCAATTCATGACTTCAACCAGATACAAAATAAGAATATTTGAAACAACATATTGAATTGGAAGCAACATTTGATCATTTCAAGAAATTATGATTTCTGAGCAAAAGCACTAACATTTATGATTTACAGATCGAGAATTTTTTCCTAAATAGTTCCAATGCTTTTAAAACCTCCAAAAGACTTCTCAAACTTAGGTGTTCTTCCTGGAAACCATATGCCACATAAATTATTTTCTATTTGAGCAATTACAGGAGAACTTTTTCTTGTATTTTCCATTTCATACTTGAGAAGAAAGAGAGTGAGTGCGATCTACTTGAGAAGAAAGGGAGTGAGTGCAATGGCGGATGTTGAAGGAGGAAAAGTCGGAGAGGAGCGACGGCCGACAGAAGCCATGAGAACGGTGGTCGGCGATGATCAAAGCCCTCGCCGCCTCTGATGGAGAGAGAGAGAGAGTGAATTAGACCTAGGAAGAAAGAGAGGGGGTTTGAGAGAGAGAGAGACGCGTGATTTAATATGTGGGTATTTTGATATTTTTATTTCAGGATAAAAATGTAATATAAAAACAATTCATTAAGGGTGTGTTTGTTTTGAAGGATTACGGTGTGGGATTGGACTATTAGTCTCACCGGACTAATAGTCCATTGTTTGTTTGAAATTTTCTCCTTCGGACTAATAGTCCTTCCGGACTATTAGTCCCACAAATATGGGACTATCCTATCCCATAGGGGGGTGTGGGATAGAAACCATGGGATTGGTATCCCATGGGATTATTTTGTGAAATGTCCATTTTACCCTCCATACTATTACTTAGTAAACAATTAGAAAAGGGTAAAATAGTCTTTTCAACATTTATAAATTATTTTTTTAGTGTTGTTAATTTAAAATTATATATTAAATAAAAAATTTAAATTATAAATTATAAATTATAAATTAAATTTAATTAAAAATAATAAATTAAAAATTATGGCCTTATAAATTAAATTTTTTTAGTGTTGTTAAAAAATTAAATTTACATATTAAATAAAATTATTTTTTTAGTGTTGTTAATTTAAAATTATATATTAAATAAAAATTATAAATTATAAATTAAATTTATTTAAAAATAATAAATTATAAATTATGACCTTATAAATTAAATTTTTTTAGTGTTGTTGAAATTAAATTTATATATTAAATAAAATTATTTTTTATTGTCGTTAATTTAAAATTATATATTAAATAAAAATTATAAATTACAAGGGTAAAATGATCTTTTGAACATTTATCCTTATCCAGTCCGTCTAATCAAACATTGGATTCACTAAAAATAATCCAATCCAAACATCTAATCCCATGACTAAACAAACATAGGATATAAATCTAGGGATGGCAATTTGAAACCGACCCGATGGGGATCCCCGACCCCGATCCCGATTTATGCGGTTTTTCCCCGAAAAATACCCCCGACGGGGAGAAGACGGTATTTGAAAATCAATCCCCGATCTATTTCAGGCCGGGGACGGTGATCAGTGTTCAAGCCCCGGCTCGACCCCGTCCCCAGCCCCATCCCCGAATTTTTCTGAAATAAAATTACATTTATACCCTTTATATGTATATATATATAATAAACCAAACCCTTTATATTATATGCATATATATATATATATATATATATATATATATATAATATCTGTGTTGTTTTATATCTCTCACTCTCTAATCTCTTTCTGACCCTCATCTCAACTCTCTTTCTCACTCTTTTTTTGACTCTTATCTCAACTCTCACTCTCACTCTCACTCTTAACTCTCTCGTTCTTCTCTCTGTGTTAACTCTCTCAACTCTCGCAGTCACCCACGGCGACATCACCACCACTGCTGGCCCCGACCCCCTCTCTCTCTCCACTTCGTCTCTCTCTATTCTCTCTTCCCTCTCTCTTTTTCAGTAGATCGAATGGACAGTCGGCATCAGAGGCGGTAACGAAGGGACAATCGGCGTCGGAGGCGGTTGACGTCGAACAGGAGCAGTCGCAGTCTCTGATCGTGTACAGGGGGAAGCAGTCGGCGTCGGAGGCAGATCTCAGATCTCAGATCTGTTTGTGACACAGATCTCTCTCTCTCTCTCTCTCTATGTGTGACACAGATCTCAGATCTGTTTGTGTCCATTTTTTAATCTGTTTGTGTATCTGTCCATTTTTTTTTTTATTTTTTGGTTTATAATCTGTTGATATTTTTGTTGATATGTTGATGTTGATGTTGATGATTCGGTTGATGATGATGATTCTGTTGTTGTTGTTGTTGATGATGATGAGGTGTTGAAACAGATTTGGGGCGCGGGAAATTTTTGGAGTCGGGGAAAGCCAATCCCCGTTAGGGGGCGGGGGCGGGGATGGGGAGGGTGGTAGGTTCCCCGTCGGGGATCAGGGCCAGGGCCGGGGCCGGGGAGATTTTCACAATCAGGGATCGGGGACGGGGAGTGTGATCCTCGGCCCCGCCCCGCCCCGTTGCCATTCCTATATAAATCCAATCCAACCAAATAATCCGGGGACAATGTATCTCGGGACTAACAATCCGATGGATTACAATTCCTCCTTATCCAGTCCGTCCAAACAAACACACCTTTAATGTTGTTTCTTGTATTAATTAGTACACGTAATTTGTGCGTAACTGCACATATTTAAAATTTATTTTAGGGGGTGTTTGTTTTGGAAGGATTGGGTATGGAATTGGACTATTAATCCGTTGTTTGTTTTAAAAGTTTTGTTCGGACTAATATTCCCTCCAGACTATTAGTCCCATATTTGTGGGACTATGCTATCCCATGGGGAGGTGAGATAGAAACCATGGAATAACTTATCCTACGGAATTAGCTAATAAAATTACATTTTTGCCCTCTGGTATTTAATTATGTATTATATTTAGTAAAATTCAATAAAATTTAAATGTCTCAATTTAAAAATAAAATTATTTTATTTAATTTTTATTTTGTTTTATTTATTTAATTTTTAAAAATATTTTTTTATAGATATTTTATTGATGTTTTGTTTTAAAATTTTGTTTTTATTTTATTTAATTTCATTATTTAAAATTTTAATAGATGTTTTATTTTATTTCATTAATTAATTATTATTATTATTTAAAATAAATTTATTTAAAATTTTAATTAAAAATAACATATATTTTTATTGATATTTAATTTTTAAAAATAAATTTATTTAATTGTGCAAAAAATAAAATAAAATAAATTTTTATTTAATCTAGCTAAAAATAATTAAAATATTAAAGTTATGTTTAATATTGCTATTACTTAGTAAACAATTGAAAATGATAAAATAGTCATTTGAGTATTTATCTTTCTCCATAATATTCTAAACAAACATTGCATTCACTAAAAATAGTCCAATCCAGACATCTAATCGCATGACTAAACAAACATAGGATACAAATCTAATCCGACCAAATAGTCCGAGGACAATGTATCCCAAGACTAATAGTCCGATGGATTACAATCCCCTATTATCTAGTCCGTCCAAACAAACACACCCTAAGTGTGTGGACTGAGGTAATATGATGTGTGAAAATCTCATTTTTCTCAAAATGAGTTAAAAATTGACTTTTAACTTTTTTGACATGTTGCCAAAATAGCCCTCAATTAGATTATATACATATAATTTAAGAGAATTCCTTCTATACACACCATTATGCACCTTGTTTGATATTTTTTTAATACATATTACGCATTTTTATGAATATTGTTACATAATTTTTTTTGATAAAATTACAATAATTATAACTTCATTAAAAAATATAACATTTATTACAAAAACAAATATTAATAAAATATGAATCAAAGAGATTTCTATAATTTAAATAGATACTTATTGTGTGGGTGATTTTCTGATCACACTGCCTATCTTAGTGATTCAACTGTAGAATACAAGCAGAATAGATGGCACAAATAACAACACAAAGAATTTAACGTGGTTCGGCAATATTGCCTACGTCCACGGGAGGCCGAGGTAATTCACTATATTGAACAAGCAGTAAGAATTACAATTATCTCTCTGTAATTCTCTCTCTTACTTTGCTCTCTAAGCTTGTGATTGTGAGTGCTACAATTAACTTGTAGTTGTCCGTCTCCCCCCATCCGTCCGTCCATATATATACCAGAGAAGTTAATGGAGAGGCCATCAGCTTTTGAGCTGGGTTGCCAGCCCATTGTTGCACTTTTGGCAGCTTTCCAGATAAAAGCTCTGCATTACTCCACATGGCTGCTCGTGGCCATATGGCCAACTCACATGGCCTCATGGCCAGCAGTTTTGGCCTCAAGGCTTTCTTCACATGGCTGTACATCCACCTGACCAAGATAATATTATCATATTATATAGGCAGGTATGGCCAATCTGACAGTTACCTCGGCTCAACTCTTCTGCGGGTAGCTCGGCCTTTGCATGTTTAGCCGAGGTATGAGAAATGAGAGGTCTTTATCCGTTTATCCCGGATTAAGATATCTTCGGAGATAACCTCGGCAAATCTTAAATTACCTCGGCAAGACTTACCATGACACGTGGCTCCTCGGCTGACACGTCGGCGTCACCTTGCCACGTGTTGGTACTCAGAAATATAACCCCACAACTGCCTGTAGACGTCCCCGAACGCATCCCGGGCGAGGAGTGCGAGTCCCCCCCGTTCTGGTTCGATATTGGGTCTACTACAGTTCAAGGACTCAAATGTCGCGGTTCTTAATCTTGAACCTAAGAGTCCAAATCTGGCAAATCGTTTTGAGAAAAAAACAGATTTTTAGAAAAGAAATACCAAACATGGACTGCTTTGCCAGATACAGAGTCGCCACCTAAATATTTTTAAAATGGGAAATTTAGGAAACCCTGACTCGGTGCCGAAGGCCACGTGTCCGTCATCACCAAATGTCTTGGCTCGGGAGCTCGGGTACGATCGGGGAAGGTCAGCTATGAGCACCCCCTTTCGCCCGGTCCGAAGACCGGCCTCTACTAACCGTGATATCTAATTTTGAAAACGTTATGTGTTCTTATTCCAATTATTAGCCTAGAATTACTATGTTATGCGCACAGCAAACAAGTATAGACTAGATTGCCTAATTTGGAAACAAGCATTGCATATCCGTTTGTTTTGAAAAGCGCTTTGAAATTCGCTACCCGCAAGTAGGCTAAAACACGGATTTCAATGAGTTTTCCCAACTCAGACAATCCAACCTCCACCCACAGGCAGTCAAACAGTTTATCTCATATAAGCATTTAGCCGCATGGTAAGCATACTGTCATGGCAACATTCACACGCATGTGGTATGCTAAAGCGTAAATACTTACATCGTACTCCGTGCCAAAACAGTAAACTAGTTAGCAAACATGCATGCCCTAGTTCATGTTAGAGTGACTAATGCATCGCATGCAATGGTGTAACCTAGACAGGCTCGGCTATCCTAAGCATGGCATGTGAAATGCACGAGTAACACGTATTCAAGTTAGATTTGAAATACAGTGCAGTTTGTATGATGTACCGAGCCCGATGCATGTCAACAAATGTATGGATGCACGCATGCATTGCATGAGGTATGCTAAAATAAACGTGCCCTAATCTACCATTATAAGCAGGTAAATAAAAGGAAAGAAAGAAGTGGAGGTTGGAAGACATACACACCACTCACACACGCTTATTACAATTATGCCCTCTCTCGGAGGGACCAAAAGAATAATACAGATAATTAACTACGCAAGCTAATTAAATATTACAAATTAATTTAAATTAATCAAATAAATTAATTAATCTAATTAAAGCAGTAAACCGCCTCGAGATGGGGGCCGGATGCAACGCATGCTCGGGACTTGCTCGAATCGCACTGCCATGCCCAGCCTGCCTTTGTTTCCCCTGCTATACTCCTCTGAAAACTGCCAAAGTCTCAGGAATACTTCCTTGGGAACTGGAGATCATCACCGGCTGCACAGGACTTCCACCGGCAGTGAATTGAGCTCATCGGTACTGAATTGATACATCGGCTGCCAATTTACTGCCGGTCGGCACTAAACAGTGCCGGTCGGCACAAATGCCTGTAGAACCTGCAACTCACAGCAGCAGAGGACAACAACTTGCATGGCAATGTAATTCAAGCAATTTATGCATCAAACACATTCCTTATCATGCTAATGACTCAAAGGAGGATGTGCCTCGATTCTCGGACCACCAATCACGCATTTCCAAGCATGATGGCCCAAGGAACCAAGTATGCAACTTCTATTTCAAATGTATGCAAACCAAGCAAACCAAGTCCCAATCCCTATCACCCGATCAAGGGACAAGGAATGCATGTCTATGTGTGCAATCCTAGGCATGTCAACTAGTATGCACATGAACGATGCAATGTAATTATGCAAAGCATACAAGCAAATATGAGGTAAGCATGCAAGCAAGCAAATGATGGTCTTAAACATGACTTAGGCAACTCCAAATAAACCTAAAATCAGTGGCCAAATGCTATAGAAGTGAAGACTAAGATACATGCAATACATGTACACATGCAAGCATACATAATCCAACACTTAGGCATAAACAAGACAACATTCAAGCACACTTGAAATGAGTTAAACATGGACAATTAGCATGCATAGAAAGCTCTGAAATCATGTTATAGGAGGTTCCAAACCAACTAAATAAATCAACAAAGCATGCAACAATGCTCACACATTCACATACTTGAAGCATACAAGCCACAAAATGCAAAGAGGCTATATAATGCATGCTAGGATCGACTCAAACAACTTAAGACAGACCTAAAGCATGGCAAAATAAGCACAAAAGCTTCACAAATCTAAGCCTAAAACATGCTCGAACAACAAAGGCTAACAACCTAAGGCATATTAAGGCAATTACAAGGCATCACATGGTAGGTATGCTAAGCATGCACCAAACTGAAAAATACCCTTCTACAATACTGATGAGGGACCAAAAATATGACTACCCACAGTAGATGACAAGCCCCAAATCAATATACAAACATGCTCAAAATGCAATGCAAGATTAAGGCCCACAAAGGGGTTAACATGAAGTACCAAAAGGGTGCACCAAACAGCCAAAGACCCTTCATGAGACATGTAGAGGGGGGAAAAATAAGACACTTTTCAGGCCTGTCGAAGGCCCAAAAACAAAAGCATGGTAGGCTAAAGAAAGCATGCAAAAATGGGGACCAAAGAGGGGTTGTGAAGCAAGTCATACATGGAGGTCCCCAACAGTGTTGAGCCCTTCTTTAATGTTGAATAAGGGCTCAAAATAAGCCTCTTTGTAGTTTACATCGAAGCTCAAAAATACATGCAACTATGGCTTAGATATGAACTAAGAAAATGCTAGTTTTGGGGAAAAGTGTGCTTACCCTTGTAGACCAACAAACCAGCACCTCTTGGACCAAGTTTTGGTGCTCCTAAGCTCTGCAAATGATCTCCCAAATGCTGGAATGGAAGATGAAGGTGTTGTGCTAGGTGTTGTAGAGCAAATGATGTAAGAACCAAGGTGTTTGGAAGCTTGGATGAGATAGATATAGAGAGTTGTAGATATATATGTTAATATATATGTCTACTCTCTGGTTTTTGCTCAAAAACTCCAACCCTAGACAAAGGAGAAGGAGGCTTCTTTATATAGGCAATGCTAAGCTTCTAAGACAAGCTACAAAGGGTCAAAGGGTCTAAGGGGAGGTCAAGGCTTGTTGGAGAAGCTTGGACAGCTGGTAGGCTTCTTGAGGAAGCCAAGACAAGGGGCCAATGCTTCCTCAAGAAGCCATGAGCAAAGGGTGCACAAAAGAGGCCAAAAGGTGGTTAAAGGGTGCAAAATATGCACATGTATGCACGTGGATCTGGTTCTGTGCATCCCAGCTAGCACAGCTGGCATGCACCATGCCTGGGAGGGTCAAAAGGTCAGGTCGGCCATAAAAGAGGTCATCGGCACAATATATTTCCGGTCGGCACAATATAGTGCCGACCTGCACTTTATTCTGGCCGGTCAGACAAATAGAGTGCCGATGGGTGGCCGGTGAGGTCAAAAAGTGCCGGTGGATGGCCAAAATGAAGCCCCGGAAGTCTTCTTTCCAATGGTAGTGGCCTCATAGCTAAATTCCAAGTATGCAATTGAATAAGCCTGATTCAGCGAGAGCCGCTCGACTTTCTTCTACCCGGATTCATGGCGAACTTCTTCTCCAACCTATTTTCCCCTCCTCTCTCTCCTTTTTCTTCAACTCCAAACCCCTAAACAAAGTGTTTTGAAGGGTTTGCCTCTCTCCTTGTCGAAGAAACTGAACCTGTGCCCTGCACATCTCTCAACACCGAGCAAACCATCAGTAATGCCCAAGTCTTGAGGGCGGTCAAAAACGGGGTGTCTACACTGCCCCCTAATTTCTATTACCTCGGCATACTGAGGTGATGGAAATTACATTGAACATTCTTTCTCGTACGTCGGCTTAAAAACTTTCTAGCCGAGATCATCCATTTCAGGCCGACATGTCTTCCTCAAAGAGCAAGAATTCAGATTAATACTCCTACGCGCATGAGCTGTCATACACCATTTTTCAACCGTTCCACTGACGCGTTTTTCCCTCATTGGTCCGTGCTGGTGACGCGCCCATAAGCCGTCTTTTCTCTGCTTGCGCCGTCTGACGCATGCGTTAACCCAGGCGTAATAAATGCTTTTGCCGCCGTTTCACTTTTTTGACAAAACAATTGTCTCTTTCTTCGTCTCTTCACTTTTGCATTTTGATTTCCTGGCTTTCTCTCTCTCTAAGGCTCCCTCTTCTTCGAATCTGCCATTGCTCGAAGCTCTGAGTTCTGCAATCATCCCCATCTACCATTTCTGCGAAGCTTTCGCCACTGTTGCCTCCGTCGTCTGACCTCGGCGAAGCTCATTCCGGCCTCACCTTTTCTGGTAAGCAACTGGCTTTTCTTCTCCAGTTCTTGATTATCCCTGAAATATCTTCTCATTATCGTTCTGCTCCAGTATTTAATTTGCGAATCATTTCTTGATTTTACATATGAACATTTGCATTGTTTGTCCTCTATTCTTGGTCTTCCACCCTTTGCGTTCTTGAATCTGAGATTCCTTTTTGTTTTCTCCTTTGTTGTATCTTTTCCAGATCTGTGCCTTCGATCTTTATCTTCATAGTTCTTAAGTTTGGGATTTGTTTATAGAACCATCAATTCCTTAGGAAAAATTGAAACAATTTGTACCAGCACACACCTAGGTTTAGGCCGAGGTCCCAATAACCCTTCGAAGGTAACCTGTTTCTGTAGCCTAGTACTTTTACACCAAAAATCATGGGTATGTGGAGAAATAGGGTTAACACCCCAACCAAACTAGAGTTTTTCAGGCAAGAATTCTCCATCCCTGCTGACGTTCACCTCAGGCTAGCTGGGGAGAATGATTCCATTATGCCGGAAGATGATACCATGCCCTTCCCTGTTGTTGCTTTTGTTGAGTGTGGACTTCGGCTCCCACTTAATCCCTTTTTCCGTGAAGTCCTTCATTACTACTCTTTGAACCCTATGCAACTAACCATCAACGCCCTTAGAACGCTTAATGGCATCATAGCCTTAGCTCGGCAAGAGAATGTCAGGATCACTCTGGCCGACATCCAATATTGTTACACCATGTGCGCCCTCAACCTGAAGGAAAAAGGTTATGTGTATTACCTCAAGCCGAGGTCCACCGAGTTTAAAATCGTAGCCGACCTTCCTGACTCCAACAAAGGTGCTGGAGATGACTATCTTATTGCATCTGGTAATTGGGAGTTTGGCCCAAATGAAGAAGTCCACCTTTTCCCTCTTCCCCGAACAATAAAAGAGGGCAAGGGTAAGAGCCCAACGTCAACTGCTTAACTGTTGCTTTCTTCAAGTTTTCCAAAAAAATTTATCTGTTTCTGATGTTATGTTCTGTTTTGCAGATGTTCGCAAGCCTTCCAAGGGCTTTCGCCAGTCCTATTTCCCTGGAAAAGGCCTGAAGAAACTCCTGGACCTTCCACTCCAGAAACGCAAAGCCCCATTGCTGCTGAATTTCATCCCCACCTACAAGTCAACTTTGCCCGACGTTCCAAAGAAGAAGAAAAAGAGCGCCTCTCCACCAACTGCCACGACTCAGACCGCATCCACATCAAGAACCGATCAAGAGTCCACACCTGATCCAGCCGATCAGCCTTCCACATCGGCACCATACTTGGTTCCAGTTCCAGAAAGAAAACGCCGACGTCGACTAGTAAAAACTGCCGAAATGGTTCGCCGAAAGCCAGTCGTGCGGGATCTTTTGGCCGATCTTCCAACCGACGTGGATGCTATACCGTCCCAAACGGTGCCTCCACCAAAGCCAAAAAGAGTCAGAAGGCTCAGCCAAAGGCCAAAGCTACTGAGGCCGAGGTTGAAGATGCTCTGCCCATCTCCCAACTAACTTCAACTGTGAAGACCACTTCTGCACCCGCCAAAAGATCTGCTGAAGCCCAGCCATTAGGGTCAACTCAGCCGAAAAGGCCGAGGTCGTCGTCTGCGACGACTTCGGGGTCCAGGGTTCCCAAAGTTCCTTGGGAGCCCAAAATTACACTTGAAGACAGGCCAGTCTATGCCAACGAAAGTGCTGCCGACGTCAACATCGGCGTGGCACTCAGCACTGCAGTTCTCCTTGAGGGCGATCTTGGGCGCAATGCCAAGATGAACGAATATGAGAACTACGCCCTCATGTTGCAACGCTCTGTCCAAGTAAATCTTTGAATTTGATAACTTTTCTTACTGCCACTTTCTCCATATTTGTAAAGTCTTGTAATATTTTGTGATAACCTTTGCCTTGTGAATTTTCAGGCCATTTAACACGCCCACTCCTTCTCCATGCAAGCTTTTGAGACGAGGGAGGAGTTAGCCGACATGAATAGGGAGTTTGCTGCCCTCCAGAAACAAAATAAGGTCTCCAAAATAAAATGAAAAAGTTGGAGGATCAAGCCGAGGAGGCCACTAAGGCCAAGCAAGAGGCTTGAAAAGGCCGAGGCTGCTGAAGCCATTAAAAATGTTGCCGAGGCAGAAAAGAAAGAAGCTCAGGCAAAGGCAGCCCAGGCCGAGCAAGAGCTTCACGAGGCGCTGGCCACCAAGGATGCCGAGATTAAGGCGGCCGATGACAAGGCGTATGCCCAAGGCATGGCCGATGTTGCAGAAGATTACAAGTTACAAGTTAGGGAGGCATGCAACAGGGGATTTTCCCTAGGTTGGAACTCCTTGGCTAAAAAGCTTGATCTTCCTGCCGACTCGCCCTGGCGCAAGACCGAAGCCATTCGTCTTCCCTTTCCTCCTCCTTCACCTTCAACTCAGGTTGAAGAAGAAGCTGATTCTGAAGCCGAGGCTGAAGATGAGGATGAAAACATTAATGATGAAGAGGCCTTGGTGAGAAAGTCTAAGGATGCTGCTGAGGTTAAGTCTCCTCCTCCAGTTGAGCAGATCCTAGACTTAACCCAAGATGAGGAGGCTGAGGAGGTGCCCAAGGAAGCTGGCATAGGGAAGCTTTCCTCTGACTTGCTTTTGACTGAAAGGAGTGTTGAGAAGACTCTGGCCGAGATCGATGCTGAGATTGCAGCAGACAAGGAGGCCGAGGTTGCAGAGGATAAAGAAACTGAGGTCGTGGTAGAAGAAGACACAGAGGTTGTGAAACAAAAAGATGCCGAGGTGGTTCTTCCAGAGTCCTCGGAGGTTCCAGCCCAACCATTTGTTCAAGTTGAAGAAGTTTGAATATCTTTTGTACTTTTCTTTTTTTTTTTTTTTTTTTTGGACAATGTAAGCTTCATCTTTTTGGCCGATGTGCCTTTCTTTGTGACTCATGAATGATTTGCTTTTGCTATGCCATAGTGCCTTCACTAACTACAACTGTTTTTCTCTAAATGCTATAGCCTTTAATGTTTCTTCATTGCTTCTGTTTGATTCTGTACTTAGAATATTTTGCATGATTTACATAATTCTTCCTTTGCATAGTCTCCTCGGGGTTACATACCTCGAGTATGATAACTTCAAGTTTTACATCGGCAAGATACTGACCTTTAGTTCAACCTGTAAATTGCTGCAAATTTCAACATATGATAACATGTCGGCTTAACTTCAACCTGCAATATCAGTCCAGCCTACTTGTAAATTGCTGCAAATTTCAACAAGGATTATCAAATACAGTAAACTTTTCTCAAGTTATAACCAAGTGTTAAACAGTGATCTATTTGTAAATTGCTACAAATTTCAACAAGGATTAAACATCACACTTAACCTTTACTTCGACCTGTAAATTGCTGCAAATTTCAACAGATGATCATATGTCGGCTTAACTTCAACTTGTAAATTGCTACAAATTTCAACAAGTGTTAAGCAATGATCTTTGGCTTGACCACCTTGTGGATTGCTATATGTCTGTTAGCATCAGCCTCACCCCGACTTGTAAATTGCTGCAAATTTCAACAAGCGAGGAGAGTAGTAATCTCGGCTTAATTTCAACTTGTAAATTGCTACAAATTTCAACAAGCGAAACTAAGGAACCATCTCGGCTTAACTTCAACTTGTAAATTGCTACAATTTCAACAAGCGAAGCTAAGCTTTGTACCGGTTTGACCAACTTGTAAATTGCTACAAATTTCAACAAGTGGCAAACTTTGTAGTTCGGTCAGACCAACTTGTACATTGCTACAAATTTCAACAAGTGTAGACTTTGTATTCGGCCAGACCAACTTGTAAATTGCTACAAATTTCAACAAGTGGTAAGCTTTGTATTCGGCCAGACCAACTTGTAAATTGCTACAAATTTCAACAAGTGGTAGGCTTTGTATTTGGCCAGACCAACTTGTAAATTGCTACAAATTTCAACAAGTGGTAGGCTTTGTATCTTCTCTAATCTTCTCTGCCCTCAATGCGAACCTGAGTTCCACTGGGGTTCTCATTGTTCATGTCTTCCAGCATCTTTATCAGTCATATGTGTTTATTGATGACATCGGCCAAAAATAAGGACCATCTCAATGATAGAAAAATTTCAAGTTACAAGTGTTCCAGGGCCTTGGTAATGCTTTGCCCCCATTGTCTTCAAGCCGATAAGCTCCATTACCTAACACCGAGGTAATTCTGTAAGGTCCTTCCCAGTTTGGGCCAAGCTTGCCCTCTCTGGGATCTTTCTTGTTGCCGACCACTTTTCTCAAAACTAGATCGCCGACTTGAAAATCTCTAGGGTTGACCTTCTTGTTGTAAGCTCTGGCAAGCTGTTGCTGGTACACTGCAAGCTGAATTGCAGCCTTCTCTCTTCGTTCTTCCAAAAGATCCAGATCTCGGGCTAAGAGTATATCATTCGTCCTATTTTCAACTCCCTGGGTTCGGATCCCCGGGATGCCGACTTCCAGTGGAATGACTGCTTCTGTGCCGTAGGCCATGGCAAAGGGAGATTCCCCTGTTGATCTTCTCAGCGTAGTCCGATATGCCCAAAGCACGTTGGGTAATTCGTCTACCCACTTCCCTTTTGCTGCCTGCAACCTCTTCTTTATTCCATCTAAAATTACTTTGTTGGATGCTTCTGCTTGTCCATTACTTGGGGGAAACTTGGTGTTGAAAAGTAATTCTTGATCTTGAATTTCGCACAGAAGTTCTTGATGCTTGCTGTCGAACTGCGTTCCGTTGTCGGCAACAATGGCTCTGGGAATGCTAAATCTGGTGATAATGTTTTTTCCATATGAAATTCTTGACGTTCACATCTCGGATTTTGGCAAGAGGTTCTGCCTCTATCCACTTTGTGAAGTAATCTGTCGCTACCAACAAATATTTTCTCTGCCCAGTTGCTTGGGGAAGCTGTCCAACCAGATCCATGCCCCATTGGGCAAACGGCCAAGAGCTGGATACTGGATTCAGGTCAGCAGCTGGCTGATGAATCAAAGGTGCAAACCGTTGGCAGGGTTCGCACTT